>JAJQKJ010002663.1:22500-235509 GCA_029574335.1 Rana kukunoris
GCGGGGTAACATTGAGGAGCATAGACCAAGTGGAGGGGTAACATTAAGAAACATAGACCAAGTGGTGGGGTAACATTGAGGAGCATAGACCAAGTGGTGGGGTAACATTGATAAGCATAGACCAAGTGGCGGGGTAACATTGAGGAGCATAGACCAAGTGACGGGGTAACATTGAGGAGCATAGACAAAGTGGAGGGGTAACATTGAGGAGCATAGACCAAGTGGCGGGGTGACATTAAGGAGCATAGATCAAGTGGAGGGGTAACATTGAGGAACATAGACCAAGTGGCAGGGTAACATTGAGGAACATAGACCAAGTGGAGGGGTAACATTGAGGAACATAGACAAGGCTCAGCGATTCAACTATGCAGGAAAACATAGGAACAGGGGGCAGAAAAATGCCGGCAGGTGCTCTGAGCTGATAAGTCAAAACGTGAAAAATTTGCTGTAGCAGGAGGCAGTTTGTTGGGGGAAGGGCTGGAGAGCAGTACAATAATGAGTGTCTGCAGCTAACCGTGAAGCATGGTGGAGGTTCCTTGCACGTTTGTGGCTGCATGTCAGCAAATGGAGTTGGAGATTTGGATTAATGCTGAGAAATTCAGGCAGATACTTCTCCATCATGCCACACCAACAGGGAGGCGTGTGATTGGCCCCAAATTTATTCTGCAGCAGCACAACCACCCCAAACATCTGGATCCTTCTAGAATCCTTGCAGCCAGAGGATTTAGTTTTTTTGTCGGTTCCCCTCTAAGCGCAACCCCCCCCCCCACACACTCCAATTACCCCCTTCTAGCACATATCCCCCCCACCACCACAAATTTCCCCTCCTAGCACAAATACCCCCCAATCAGCCCTGCTAGCACGTCCCCCCACAAAAAATATATATATTGCCCCTCTTCCATATTACTTTTATAGTCAACCCCCACAACCCCCCCCCCTCCTAGCATCAATCCTCTTCCCCCCATCCCCCCTCCCAACATAAATCCACCAAAAATCCCCTTGCGTAACACACCTCCCTAAATTTGCCCTATTACACAAATCCATTTGCCTTTCATTTCTTACCCCATGCCACTCCCCAAATTCTCACTTCCAACACAAATCTTCTTCCCCTAACCTCACATGATACCATAGTGCCCAGGGCAGTTTCCCCTCCTGCCCCCACTTGTTTCGGCCCTGGTGACACGGATGTTGGTAAGTCCCCCCAAAACACTCCGGAATGTTCTATGTTCTTCAAAGAACGATCGTTCTTTATGCCGCAGATAAATACACATTTTTATAATGAAACGCGTCGGACACTGCAGCTCACCCTAGAAACAGCGGCTGCATTTGTTTTCTTTTCCCAGGCAAATGACATCTTCCGCATAGAGCCCCCTCCTCATTTCCTGGCTGGAGGACGTCCAACATCATCTAGACTTTTTCTCCCCAGCCTGACTGTCCCTGCATTCATTGATTTTCAGTTCTGTCAATATTTTAGGCTCAGCATCACATGTGGGCTATATCTATGCAAATACAGCCTGCCTAGAAACACCCACTCCTCCTGAGTTACACCCACCCATCAAGGTATTATATATTTTTGCATATCTCCTCCCAAGAGCCCGCCCACTGCTTGCATCAGAATGATCAGGAGGGCTCTAGAGGAAAGTACTGAGACGGGGGCTGGAATGTTTTTTTAAGAAGTTATGTAAGTCAAGCACATGGAAGGATAAGGAGGAGGGATCCAATGATGAGCCTGTGTAAGGCAGCAGTGTGATCCGGGAGGGGGGGGCATGGAGCTGGAGAATTGTGTGCATAATGCAGCAGTGTGATCCAGGGGGGGCAGGGAGCCAGAGCATTGTGTGTATAAGGAAACAGTGTGATCCAGGGGGTGGGGGCAGAAAGCCGGAACGTTGTGTGTATAAGGCAGCAGTGGGAGCCAGGGGGAGGGGGCAGAGAGCCGGAGTATTGTGTGTATAAGGCAGCAGTGTGATTCAGGGGGAGGGGGGCAGAGAGCCAGACCATTGTGTGTATAAGGCAGCAGTGTTATCCAGGGGGAGGGGGGCAGAGATCTGGAGCATTGTGTGTATATGGCAGCAGTGTTATCCAGAGGGAGGGGGCATAGAGCGGAAGCATTGTGTGTATAAGGCAGAAGTGTGATCCGAGGGGGGGACAGAGAACCAGAGAATTTTGTGTATAAGGCAGCAGTGTGATCCAGGGGGAGGGGGCAGAGAGCCAGAGCATTGTGTGTATAAGGCAGCAGTGTGATTCAGGGGAGGGGGCAGAGAGCCACAGCATTGTGTGTATAAGGCAGTAGTGTGATCCAGGGGGAGGGGGGCAGAGAGCCAGAGCATTGTGTGTACAAGGCAGTAGTGTGATCCAGGGGGAGGGGGCAGAGAGCCAGAGCCTTTTGTGTATAAGGCAGCAGTGTGATCCAGGGGGAGGGGGCAGAGAGCCGGAGCATTGTGTGTATAATGCAGCAGTGTAATCCAGGAGAGGGGGCAGAGAGCCAGACCATTGTGTGTATAAGGCAGCATTGTGATCCAGGCGGAGGGGGCAGAGAGCCAGAGCATTGTGTGTATAAGGCAGCAGTGTGATCCTGGGGGGGGGGGGCAGAGAGCCAGAGCATTGTGTGTATAAGGCAGCAGTGTGATCCAGGCGGAGGGGCAGAGAGCCAGAGCATTGTGTGTATAAGGAAACAGTGTGATCAGGGGGGTGGGGGCCAGAGGCGTATCTAGTGAAAATGGCGCCTATGGCAAGCACTGAAACTGCATCCCTGTCAAAACATTTGAAACCCATCTTTCAGATAACCTTAACAAAAAAAAAACAGCTAACAAAACGAGTGATATTTATCATCCCTTGTGATACCTTGGGTAGTGACATATCCTCTTTATGGAAAAATCTGGGGTTTATTAGACCCCTGATCCCTCCTATGCCCTCCAAGGCATATTGGCTATTTCTTAGCTGATACCAGCCAGGTAAATGCAGCCGATACTGGAAGTGTGAAATCTTCATCACTTAAGGCCTCAGTTGTCACAGAGGGGGGAGAAACAGTTCCTCCTTCTTTGTGCGCTGCCAATCCGACCAGATGTAATGGGAGAGCCGGAGCAGGGAAGGGCTTGGCTGAACGCAGCAGGGATGCGCTGTATTGTCCAAGCAAAGGTGCAAATAGAGATTCTGTTTAGTGGAGGAGGGAAAAAAGAGACCCTCAGACCATGGGAAGTGCCTTGCTGCCCAGCCACTCAACAGCGCCCCCTTCATATGGCGCCCATGGCACTTGCCATGGCTGCCATACCCTAGATACGCCACTGGTGGGGGCAGAGAACCGGAGCATTGTGTGTATAATGCAGCAGTGTGATCCAGGAAGAGGGGGCAGAGAGCCGGAGCATTGTGTGTATAAGGCAGCAGTTTGATTTAGAGTGAGGGGGCAGAGAGCCAGAGCAGGCGGAGGGTCAGAGAGCCAGAGCATTGTGTGTATAAGGCAGCAGTGTGATCCAGGGGGAGGGGGCAGAGAGCCAGACCATTGTGTGTATAAGGCAGCAGTGTGATCCAGGGGGAGGGGGGTAGAGAGCCGGAGCATTTGTGTATAAGGCAGCAGTGTGATCCAGGGGGAGGGGGCAGAGAGCCGGAGCTTTGTGTGTATAAGGCAGCAGTGTGATCCAGGGGGAGGGGGGCAGAGAGCCGGAGCATTGTGTGTATAAGGCAGCAGTGTGATCCCGGGAGGGGGGCTGAGAGCCGGAGCATTGTGTGTATAAGGCAGCAGTGTGATCCAGGGTGCTTTCATACTGGAGCTCCTTTCATCTTTCTTGGACCCGTTCTGGTAACTTTGGTCTCATTATATTCCATGCAATAAAAAGAAAAAAAAACACACCCCACCAAAAAAAGGCCGCCCCCCCCCATTAAATAGTGGATATTTTTTAGGCAGATTTCACCTTCGCGGCTCACTAAGTAAAATTGAGATTTTCCACTTCAGGAAAATTTTACCACCAGTAAGATGAGTAATTTCACAGGGAAATCAATTTCATGCAGATCACTCCGCTAATCCCTAATTCTAAGGGAGAGCGCCCTCATGGGGTTCAGTCTGGTGCAGAAAGGCAACACGTACATACCGACTGCCAGTGATATATGCACCGTCCTGAAGAGTAGGACAGGTACACTGGAGGAGTAGGACGGGTACACCTGAGGAGTAGGACAGGTACACCTGAGGAGTAGGATGGGTACACCTGAGGAGTAGGACAGGTAAACCTGAGGAGTAGGACAGGCACATCTGAGGAGTAGGAGAGGTATACCCGAAGAGTATGACAGGTAGACCTGAGGAGTATGACAGGTACACTTGAGGAGTATGACAGGTAAACTTGACTAAAATGACAGGTACACTTGAGGAGTAGGCCAGCTATACACCTGAAGAGTACGACAGGTGCACCCGAGGAGTAGGACAGGTACACCTGAGGAGTAGGACAAGTATACTTGGGGAGTATGATAAGGAGTATGACAGGTACACCTGAGGAGTATTAAAGGTATACTTGAGGAGTATGGTGGAGAGTAGAACATGTACACCTTAGGAGTATGACAGGTACACCTGAGGAGTAGGACAGGTACACTTGAGGAGTATGACAGGTACACCTGAGGAGTATGACAGGTACACTTGAGGAGTATGACAGGTACACCCGAGGAGTATGACAGGTAAACTTGAGGAGTATGACAGGTACACTTGAGGAGTAGGACAGGTATACCTGAGGAATAGGACAGGCACACCTGATACGACAGGTACACTTGAGGAGTAGGACAGGTACACACCTGAAGAGTAGGACAGGTACACCTGAGGAGTAGGACAGGTACACCTGAGGAGTATGACAGGTACACTTGAAGAGTAGGACAGGTATACCTGAGGAATAGGACAGGCACACCTGATACGACAGGTACACTTGAGGAGTAGGACAGGTACACACCTGAAGAGTAGGACAGGTACACCTGAGGAGTAGGACAGGTACACCTGAGGAGTATGACAGGTACACTTGAAGAGTATGACTGGTACACTTGAGGAGTAGGACAGGTACACCTGAAGAGTATGATGAGGAGTAAGACAGGTACACATAAGAAAAATGACAGGTACACTTGAGGAGTATGACAGGTACACTGGAGGAGTATGATGAGGAGCAGGACAGGTACACCTGAGGAGTATGACAGGTACATCTGAAGAGTATGACAGGTACACCTGAGGAGTATGACAGGTACACCTGAGTAGTATGACAGGTACATCTATGGAGTATGACAGGTACATCTGAGGAGTATGATGAGGAGTATGACAGGTACACCTGAGTAGTATAACAGGTACATCTGAGAAGTATGACAGGTACACCTGAGGAGTATGATGAGGAGTAAGACAGGTACACATGAGAAAAATGACAGGTACACTTGAGGAGTATGGCAGGTACACTGGAGGAGTATGTCGAGGAGTAGGACAGGTATACCTGGGGAATAGGACAGGCACACCTGAGAAGTATGACAGGTACATCTGAGGAGTAGGACAGGTACACCTGAGGCGTATGACAGACACACCTAAAGAGTATGACAGGTACACCTGAGGAGTAGGACAGGTACATCTGAGGAGTAGGACAGGTACACCTGAGGCGTATGACAGACACACCTAAAGAGTATGACAGGTACACCCTTAGGAGTATGACAGGTACATCTGAAGAGTATCACAGGTACACCTAAGGAGTATGATGAGGAATATGAGGAAGTTGTATCACAGGTACACTTGAGAAGTAGGACAGGTACACCTGAGGAGTAGGACATGTACATCTGAGTAGTAGGACAGGTACCCTTTAGGAGGCCGCAGTGACAGGCGCTGTGCATGCGCAGGATGTGTCAGAGGAGGAAGTACAGATGAGTCAAGCTGATAATAAAAAGCCAAATTCACAAAGTGATAAACAGACGGAACAGACGCCAATAACAGCAGGTGAGCAAAACAAGCTGAGAATCCGAGAGGAGCCAAAAGTAGCAAAGGTACCACAAACAAGCTAATAGTACCAATAAGAAGGGCCGAACCCCAGGAGACTTCCTGAGAAAGAATGGAGCAGAGGGCAGTGTGCCTGGAGGGGCCGGGAGGAGGAACAATAAACTGTGCAATAAAACAACATCATTCATAATGGGTGAAAAGTAACTGGGATCAAGGGGCCGATAGTAACTGGTGTACCAGAGGGGCCGATAGTAACTGGTGTACCAGAGGGGCCGATAGTAACAGGTGTACCAGAGGGGCCGATAGTAACTGGTGTACCAGAGGGGCCGATAGTAACAGGTGTACCAGAGGGGCCGATAGTAACATGTGTACCGGAGGGGGGCCAATAGTAACAGGTGTACCAGAGGGGCCGATAGTAACTGGTGTACCAGAGGGGCCGATAGTAACAGGTGTACCAGAGGGGCCGATAGTAACAGGTGTACCGGAGGGGGGCCAATAGTAAGAGGTGTACCAGAGGGGCCGATAGTAACAGATGTACCAGAGGGGCCGATAGTAACAGGTGCACCAGGGGGGGCAATAGTAACAGGTGTACCAGGGGGGCCAATAGTAACAGGTGTACCAGAGGGGCCGATAGTAACAGATGTACCAGAGGGGCCGATTGTAATAGCTGTACCAGAGGGGCCGATAGTAGCAGGTGTACCAGAGGGGCCAATAGTAACAGGTGTACCAGAGGGGCCGATAGAAACAGATGTACTAGAGGGGCCGATAGTAACAGGTGTACCAGGGGGGCCGATAGTAACAGGTGTACCAGAGGGGCCGATAGAAACAGATGTACCAGAGGGGCCGATAGTAACAGGTGTTCCAGAGGGGCCAATAGTAACAGGTGTACCAGAGGGGCCGATAGAAACAGATGTACTAGAGGGGCCGATAGTAACAGGTGTACCAGGGGGGCCGATAGTAACAGGTGTACCAGAGGGGCCGATTGTAATAGCTGTACCAGAGGGGCCGATAGTAACAGGTGTTCCAGAGGGGCCAATAGTAACAGGTGTACCAGAGGGGCCGATAGAAACAGATGTACCAGAGGGGCCAATAGTAACAGGTGTTCCAGAGGGGCCAATAGTAACAGGTGTACCAGAGGGGCCGATAGAAACAAATGTACCAGAGGGGCCGATAGTAACAGGTGTACCAGGGGGGCCGATAGTAACAGTTGTATCAGAGGGGCCGATAGTAACAGGTGTGTCAGAGGGGCCGATAGTAACAGGTGTTCCAGAGGGGCCAATAGTAACAGGTGTACCAGAGGGGCCCATAGAAACAAATGTACCAGAGGGGCCGATAGTAACAGGTGTACCAGGGGGGCCAATAGTAACAGGTGTACCAGAGGGGCCGATCTGTACCAGAGGGGCCGATAGTAACAGGTGTTCCAGAGGGGCCAAAAGTAACAGGTGTACCAGAGGGGCCGATAGAAACAGATGTACCAGAGGGGCCGATAGTAACAGGTGTACCAGAGGGGCCGATAGTAACAGGTGTGTCAGAGGGGCCGATAGTAACAGGTGTGTCAGAGGGGCCGATAGTAACAGGTGTGTCAGAGGGGCCGATAGTAACAGGTGTGTCAGAGGGGCCGATAGTAACAGGTGTGTCAGAGGGGCCGATAGTAACAGGTGTACCAGAGGGGCTGATAGAAACAGATGTACCAGAGGGGCCAATAGAAACAGATGTACCAGAGGGGCCGATAGTAACAGGTGTACCGGAGGGGGGCCAATAGTAACAGGTGTACCAGAGGGGTCAAAAGTAACAGGTGTACTAGAGGGGCCGGTGCGTCTTCCATCATCGCTTCAGGTCTGAATTCTGCCTGAATTTTTGGCTGAATTCGGACCTGAAACCGCCAAAAAAAAGGCACCGGACCCTCTGTTTAAATTCCCACCAGAGCCGCAGCGGAGATCTGAGATCTGGCTCCATAGAGAGCCAATCACAATCTCCTGACATGTGAATTGGATGCAGGGAACTCACCATTGTGACCAAGAAGAGCGGATCCCCTCCCTCCGCTATGGAGAGATTTCACTGTGTTTACAGGACAGGAAGTGAAGGCAAATCTCCCAAATGGGACACAGGATGCCAAAAAAAGTGACAGGGGACTTAAAGGGAAACACTTTAGATTGCAAGCTCTCAGGAGCGAGGCCCACCGAACCCTTCTGTATATAACTGTACAATAACAATTTGTGCCACACTTTACACATGAAAGGCAGACAGCCTTTCATGTGTAAAGTATGGCACAAATTGTTATTGTTCTATAAATCCAGTATAATAATAATAATAATAATAATAATAATAATCTTGTATAATAATAATAATTCTATAAATCCTGTATTCTAATATTAATAATAATAATACTAATATAAATCTTGTATAATAGTAATAATAATAAAAATATAAATCCTGTATAATAATAACAATAATAATTCTATAAATCATGTATTATAATAATAATAATAATATAAACCTTGTATAATAGTAATAATACTATTAATAATAATAATAATAATAATAATAATAATAATAATAATAATAATATAAATCCTGTATAATAATAACAATAATAACTCTATAAATTCTGTAACATAATAATAATAATAATAATAATAATGATAATAATATAAATCCTGTATAATAGCAATAATAATAATAATAATAATAACAATAATAATTGTAATAATTTTATTATAAAAATATTATTTTTATAATAAAATTATTACAATTATTATTGTTATTATTATTATTATTATTGCTATTATACAGGATTTATATTATTATTATTATTGTTATTATTATTATTATTATTATTACTATTATACAGGATTTATATTATTGTTATTATTACTATTATACAAGATTTATATTATTTTTTTTTATTATTTTTAAAATAATAAAAAATAATAATATAAATCTTGTATAATAGTAATAATAACAATAATATAAATCCTGTATAATAGTAATAATAATAATAATAATAATAATAATAACAATAATAATAATAATATAAATCCTGTATAATAGCAATAATAATAATAATAATAACAATAATAATAATTCTATAATAATTTTTATAATTTTATTATAATAATAATAATAATAATAATAATAATAATAATAATAATAATAAAAAATCTTGTATAATAATAATAATAATAATAATAATAATAATAATAATAATATAAATCATGTATAATAGCAATAATAATAACATTAATAATAATATTATAAATCCTGTATAGAAATAATGTAAATCTTTATAATAATAAAAATAACATTTGACATAAATCCATAATAATAATAATAATAATTATCACGTGAGTGTCACGTGATGTGCGGCGTAAGTCTAAATATGCGCACGCGTATCTATGCGCCGTATCCCCAAAACGATATATACGCCTGAAATCTAGAATTTTTTGACCGACGTAATTTCGATAGACCGTCGCATCGTGCGCGCAAAAATGCGCTAGACACACCATTGATTTGCTATGCAAATATGCAAATGAGGGAGATACGGCGATCCACAAAAGTAAGTTTGTGCGGTGCAGGCTACGCGCTGTGCGCAACAGCTGCACGTCCGGTCTAAAGTTAGTCCTTATAAAAGCAGGTTTAAAATTGGACAATCCGTCTACATGTCAGCTAAAGCAACACCGTTAGGGATGAGCTGAGCAGCCACACTTGCAGGACAACAATCTGTATGCCAACATGCCAGGGGCATCCTTGCTCATAGCTATACTACTGACTTTAGAGGAGCGCAGAAGGAGGATGGCACGGAGGAGGGCACGGGAGAGGATATACCGCACACGCATAGACATCTTTGGCATGAGTGATTCTGAGGTGTATCGCATCCTCAGATTCACCCCTTATGCCATCATGGAATTAACCACAACCCTGCAGGAGGACATCACCAGCCCAACACACCGCTCACATGCAGTGCAGCCACTGGTCAAGGTCCTGGCAACACTCTATTTCCTTGCCAGTGGCTCTTTTCACCCTAATGGGTAAATATATATTTTAGATACATTTTTTCTGTTTAGTATATATTTTATATTAGTTAATATAATAAATAGATAATTTTATTTTTTATATCTAATATATATTTAATATTTTAAATATTATTATAATTATATTATTTATTATTATTATATACATTTTTTATATATATATAGTAGTTCAACTTTGAGTTCCTCTCTGACATCTCTCAAAAACACACAATCCAAAAAACACAACGACACAACACAAACCTATAAACAGCAACAGACAACGGAACAAAAGCACCTTTCTTCAGGGAGGGAAACAAATGGTTGTACTTTTGCAATGGAAGGGCGTATGTCTGGGCCTATTTATGCCCCGGGCGTAGCTCACTAAGTATGCCGGGCCTAGTTCTTATCTCACTGATTACACCAGGCCGAGTTCTGAGCATGCGCAGAGAGGTGCTGACCATAGTCTGCTTCATGCGCGCATGCGCAATCCGGCCGACCCTTCATTTGCATGGGGTCACAGCTCATTTCAATGGAACTCGCCCACGTCCTTCCCAATTTGAATTACACCGCCTTACGCCTTGGAATTTACGTTACACCGGCGCAAATTTGTGTGCAAATACTACGAGTATACGGTACTTGCACCTCTACATTGCGCCGGTCTAATGCAAAGGAGGTGCGCTACGCCGGTCAATATATGCGCCAATGTACGTGAATCTGGCCCTAGGTATTTATTTATATTTTTTATTAGTTCCTTACATTTATACACAAAACAATCTGTTTCTTTATTTTATTTTTTCTTTCTTTCTTCTTTTTTTTTTTTTCTTTGCCTTTCTTTATTTTTTTCATTCTTTCTTTTTTTCTTTCTCTCTTTCATTTTTTCTTTCCCTCTCGTTCTTCTATATATATTTGCTTATCTGGTTGTCTGTTTAGTACATTACACACCTATCTATCAAGATGTATCTATCTATGTAGATATACGTGTGTATCCTTCTGTACAGATATATCTGTCTCTTCAAATGAATCTATCTATCTATCTATCTATCTAGAGTATTCACCAAGCACTTGCTCACAACGTTGCGCCGGCGGAACTTAAATGTGAAGGCGCAAGCCGGCGTAAGTGGAAGTGGGTGTGACCTTATGTAAATGATGGCCTGAGCCTGGCGCAGAGACTTACGTCCGGCGTATAATCCACGGAGCATGCGCAGTGACGTAGACGCATGATCGCTTCCCTGTGCGCATGCTCACAACTATGCCGGGCCAACTTCCTGGTATACACCGGCGTACCATCTTACGCCTAGAGCATAAATACACCCAGACATGCGCCCGTCTGATGCAAAAGTACTTCCTGCTTTTTTCCCCCCCTAAGCAAGGTACTTTTGCTTGGAGATGGCTACTAACGTTCCCCGGAAGGATAGGAGGAAGAAAAAATTTAATCAACAGGAGATGTCAGCCCTCATCTCTGCCATGGAGAGGTATGACACCTTCCTCCATGGTCCCCAAAGTCGGGATACCAGCAGGGCCAGGAAACAGGCCATCCTTGAGACCATCGCTGGCCAAATAAACAGCTTTGGTTATGAGACCCGGACAGGCAATGAAATCAATAAAAAGATTAACGATGTCAGGCGCAAGAATCGGGAGAAGGTGGCCGCCATCAGGAGGCACCAGAGGGGCACGGGGGGTGGCCCACCATGTGCGGTGATCTTGACCCCAGAGGAGGAGGTGGTCGTCCGGTGTCTGGAGAGGGATCAGTTAGAGGGTGTGGAGGGATTTGATTCTGTTGCTGAAGCCTCAAGGACAGGTAAGTGTTTTTTATCCCCTATTCGGTGTGTAGCATGTGAGGGGGGGGGGGTTGGAAGGGGACATGTCACAAGTGTGTGGGTCCACCAACATGTGTATGCTTTGTGTCATCCACAGATGGCCAGGAGGGAGCGGGGCCATCGCCTGCTGCCGGAGGCAATCCCATGCCATCATCCCTGGGACATCATGCTGATCCTGACCCCCTAGGAAACCAGGATCCAGCAGCGTCTTCTGCCCCCAGGAAGGTGACCCGGAAGACCAGGGGGGTGTCTGATGCCATGCACGATCAGATGGCAATAGACCAGGCCTGTCAGACCCGGCATATTGGGGAACTAGTCGGCGCACCTGGACCGGGTGGCCGACAGCCTGGCCTCTGTGGCCCAGATGACAGATGCAGTGCAGGATGTCAGCTGCAATTGTGCTGCAGTAGTCACCAGCCTGAGGGAGCTGCAGGCAGACGTTCGCAACTTTACTCCAGGCGAACACGGTTGCCATCTGGGATGAGGGGAGGCAGAGGCAGCGTGACCAGCAACTTTATGTCAACCGGCAGCTGAGGATGCAGGCCCAGACTAACCATTTCCTGAGCCATATTGCCGTGGCCTTGGAGGGCAGGCAGCCATCACCTGCCAGGAGTGGCCCACCCGGGGATGAGCCAGCTCCAGATGCCCCACCCCCCCACCCGAGGCTCTCTCCAGGCAGCTGAGGAGCCAGAGAGGTGGCACCAGATGGAGCCCCCGTCAGGCCAAATGAATGGCCTTTTTTTTGTTATGCTCAGGTCATGAGCCTTTTTTTTTTTTATGCTCAGGTCATGAGCCTTTTTTTTTTTTATGCTTAGGTCATGAGCCTTTTTTTTGTTTTAATGACTGCACACAGGCAGTAGTGCAGACTACAGTGTGAATGGTGTGTGAATGTGGGGGTGACACTCCTGCCAGTAAGGGGTGTCACCCTCGGTCGTTGGGGAGAAGTTATCCCCACGGCCGTGTGAATGTAGTATGAATGGACAGCGACACCATTTGGGCCTTGGCGCGGCGTTGCTGCTCCCAAGTCCTGCATGGTGGACTTGGGCTAATCCAATGTGATGTGGATGTGGTGTGTGTGATCTAGGGACCACAGTGGTGTGCATGCGTGCATTGTCTGTGTGCCATGCTGAATGTGTGTCTTTAACATCCAAAGATGCCTACCGCAAGGCATCTCTTGACTGCTCTTCCCTCAGCAGACGGGGTAGCCTGGGGCAGGTGGGGACTGTGTGGGTCGGGGGTCAGGTCAATCTCCAGGTCCTTTCTCACGGCATAGTTGTGTAGCATGCAATATGCACCGATGATCTGACACACAACGTTTAGGGAATACAACAGGGCTCCCCCAGACTTTACCAGGCATCGGAAACTGAACTTCAGGAGGCCAAATGTGCACTCCACCACTGCACGGGTACGTATGTGTGCCGCATTGTATTTTCTCTCTCCTCTGGTTTGGGGATCCCGGAATGGAGTCATGAGGTGGGGCCCAAGTACATATGCCGAGTCACCTGGAAGGGAAAAGACAGGAGGATGTTAGCCGTGCATGTGCCCCTCGTGATGTCTGCATCATGGGGTCGGACAGTCATGCCTGACTCCCATGTCACTTACCAACCAGCCAGCTGTCCCTGTACACGTTCTGTTCGAATTCTGCTGGGATGTTGCTTTGACGGTATATGTAGCTGTCGTGGCTGGACCCGGGGTGTTTGGCACAGATGTGCCATATGAGACATTGGGCATCGGCTATCACCTGTACATGGATGGAATGCCAGTGCTTCCGATTGCGGTATATGTGCTCTGTGGCACGGGGGGGGGCTGTAGTGCCACATGTGTGCAATCAATTAGTAGTGCTAGGACCACGGCTGCCCCTGGCATGTTGGCAGACAGATGTGTGTTGTCCTGAAAGTGGGGTTGCTCAGCTTGCTAAGTTCGTCCGTAACGGTGCTGCTGCAGTTGATCTCCAGCTGACCTGTGCACGTCTGGTGCAAAGATAAACCAGCTATTTGTTGGAATAACTTTACAGCGGAAGTACGACTTACGCGCACCGCGCGTAGCCTGCACCGGGCATGCGTACGTTCGCGAATCGGCCTATCTCCCTCATTTGCATATTTGAATAGGAAATTAATGGTCACGCCAGATGTGTCCAGCGTAAATATGCGCCTACAATACGCCGGCGTAGGAAAGTTAGGTCGGTCGGAGGAATCCTATTTTCAGGCGTATCTAGTTTTGTGGGTACGGCGCACAGATACGACGGCGCATATTTACACTTACGCGGCGTATCTCGAGATACGCCGGCATAACTCTTGATGAATCTGGCCCTATGTCTCCATCCATGTATTACACCATTTCTCCACTTTATAATATTATTTATCATTTCATAATAGTGGAATTTTCCATGTCCCCCTCTGCTGCGCGGGGGCGCGCTTAATTTAAATACAAGCCGCCCCCTTCGATTTACGCGGGGATACGCCAGGCCATTTACACTACGCTGCAGCACGTTACGGAGCAAGTGCTTTGAGAATACGGCACTTGCTCTAGTAAGTTGCGGTGGCGTAGTGTAAATGGCTTACGCTACGCCGGCGCGGGATGTACGTGAATCTGACCCTATCTATCTATCTATCTATCTATCTATCTATCTATCTATCTATCTATCTATATAACCTTTAGGGCCAGATTCTCATAAGAGATATGACGGTGAATCTACAGATACACCGGCGTAATTCGAATTTCCCGCCTGCGTATCATTGTTTTCTATTCTGAAAACATGATACGCCGGAATTACGCTAAGATCCGACTGGCGTAATAATCTTACACCGTCGGATCTTAAATGTAATGTTACGCCGGCCGCTAGGTGGCGTTTACGTTGATTTCTTATTTGCTTATGCAAATGAGAAAGATACGCCGATTCCCGAAAGTTTTTACGCCGCCTCGTCGTCGTTTACGTTACTTCCGTAAGCGTAAAATTGCCCCTGCTATATGAGGGGCAAGTTTACGAAGGTCCGTCGTATGCCATGTTAAGTATGGCATCGGGACAGCGTCGTCTTTTTCTGTCGTTTAACTAAGTCGTTCGCGAATAGGCCATTGCGTAAGTGACGATCACGTAGTTTTCACGTCGGTTTCATCAACGTTTTCCGACGTGAGTTGGAGCATGCGCACTGGTTTTTTTTCGGCCGGTGCATGCGCAGTTCGTTTGGCACAGGGGCGCGCTTAATTTAAATACAAGCCACCCCTTCGATTTACGCGGGGATACACCGGGCCATTTACATTATGCCTCCGCAAATTACGGAGCAAGTGCTTTGAGAATATGGCACTTGCGCCGCTACGCCGAAATGTACAAGAATCTGGCCGCTAGGTGGCGTATATGCAAATAAGCATGATATGCCGATTCCCGAACGTATTTGCGCCGCGTCGCCGTAGTTTACGTTGTTTCCGTAAGCGTAAGGTTACCCCTGCTATATGAGGGGTAGCTTTATTTCGGTCCGCCGTATGCCATGTTAATATGGACTCGGGACAGCGTCATGTTTTTCCGTTGTTTACGTAAAACGTTCGCGAATAGGGCTTTGCGTAAGTGACATTCACGTCGGCTTCATTGACAGTTTCCGACGTGAGTTGGAGCATGCGCACTGGGCTACTTTTACGGCCGGCGCATGCGCAGTTCGTTCGGTGCAGGGGCGCGCTTAATTTAAATACAAGCCACCCCCTTTGAATTATGCGGCCTTACGCTGGGCCATTTACACTACGCCGCCGCTAATTACGGAGCAAGTGCTTGGAGAATACGACACTTTCTCCTGTAAGTTGCGGCGGCGTAGTGTAAATAGCTAACGCTACGCTACGCCAGAATCTACAAGAATCTGGCCTTGTCTGTTTACTTTTTGCTCAGACCTATCACTATGAATTGGCAGTACAAAGTCCTTATGTAATAATGGAGTATATATCCTTTCTTCACTTCACGGAACATCTATTCATTTTCCCATCCATCCATCCATCTCTATCCATCCATCCATCTCCATCCATCCATCTTATCCATCCATCTCTATCCATCCATCCATCTCCATCCATCTCTATCCATCCATCTCCATCCATGCATCTCCATCCATCCATCTCTATCTATCCATCCATCTCCATCCATCCATCCCATCTCTATCCATCCATCCATCTCCGTCCATCCATCTCCATCCATTCATCTCCATCCATCCATCTCTATCCATCCATGCATCTCCATCCATCCATCTCTATCTATCCATCCATCCATCCATCCATCTCTATCCATCCATCCATCTCCGTCCATCCATCTCCATCCATTCATCTCCATCCATCCATCTCCATCCATCCATCTCTATCCATCCATCCATCTCCATCCATCCATCTTATCCATCCATCTCTATCCATGCATCTACATCCATCCATCTCTATCCATCTCCATCCATCTCTATCCATCCATCTCCATCCATGCATCTCCATCCATCCATCTCTATCCATCCATCCATCTCCGTCCATCCATCTCCATCCATTCATCTCCATCCATCCATCTCCATCCATCCATCTTTATCCATCCATCTCCATCCATCCATCCATCCATCTCCATCCATCTCTATCCATCCATCCATCTCCATCCATCCATCTCTACCAATTAGTATTATTACCCCCCCCCCCCATTACATATACACTAGACCCCCCCCCCCCCCACAAGAATTCAGTGAATATTCTGCACTATCCATCTATTTATCTATCTATATTTTTATATGTATTATTATCCCCCCCTCCCCATTACATATACACAGACCCCCCATAATAATTCAGGGGAATTCTCCATCCATGCATCTCCATCCATCCTTTCTTTCCTCCTTCTGTTCTTCCTTATTTTCATCCATCTCCATCCATTCTTCCTTCATATCCTTCATATCTATCTATCTATCTATCTATCTATCTATCTATCTATCTTTATCTATCTATCTATCTATCTATCTATCTATCTATCTATCTATCTATCTATCTATCTATCTATCTATCTATCTATCTATTATCTTATTTTTTATCTATTATCTATCTTTTTATATGTCTATATTTTAATACTTGTTATTTTTATCCTATATCATATAGTGTATTCCCTGTATGTATGAGGGGGGGGGGCGGAACGTCATACATTACAGGGAATAAACTATATATCCTACCCCCCCCCCCCCATAATATCTATCTATCTATCTATCTACCGACGATAAGAGCTAGCTGAGCACCCCCACTTGCAGGACAACACCTCTGTCCATGCTTGTCTGTCAAATCTTACAGCCATGGAGGAAGACATCATAGGTCTCCATAGCCGAGATGACGGCTGTCAGCTCCTGGCCATTAAAGTTCAGCTTTCTCCTGTGTGTTTGCGGGGAACGGGAGCAGCCATCTCAGAACAAAAGTAACATCACTGCGGGGAGGGGGAGCAGGATTTACTTTAGTGCCGGAATGGCGCTTCTACGGGCGCATTTAAACGCCCAACGGAAGGCATTGCGCTGACGTTTCCCGTGCAGTGGTGCCGACGGAAGTTGTGAGCATGCGCACAAGGGGGGCGAGTGGAGCCGCACTCACTGCGCATGCTCCGTGGATGATGCGCTGAACGTAAGCCTCTGCGCTGGGCTCCGCCCATCATTTACATATGATCACACCCACTTCCACTTGCGTCGGGTTACGCCAGCGCATTATCGTTACTCTGGCGCAAGTTTACCGCAACTTATGTGAATTACAGGACTTGCGCTGAAAGGGTCTTCAGAGTAACGTAAATGAGAAGCGTTACTCCAGAGGAAAGATACTCTCATCTACCTGAATCTGGCCCATAGTGTATTCCCTGTATGTATGAGGGGGGGGGGCTCATACATACAGGGAATAAACTATATATCCTACCCCCCCCCCATAATATCTATCTATCTATCTATCTATCTATCTATCTATCTATCTATCTATCTATCTATCTATCTATCTATCTATCCATCTATCTATCTATGTTTTTATATGTATTATTATCCCCCCCCCCATTACATATACACCAGACCCCCCCCCCCTATAATAATACAGGGAATATTCGGCTCCTTTAAACAAGCGCCGGTCTCTGTTCTCTGCAGATCTTCCGCCAGCATAACTCTGGAACAGCAGGAAAGGAATAAAAAAAAAAAAACCTCAGCCAGCCTAGAATATCGGAGTCACTTGAGGATAACTCTCCTCTCAGGCGTTGGGATATAATCATATTATTGGGGGGGCGTCACGTTGCTATCAGAGGGGCACCGTTAGATTGGGGGTGATGGGGGAGGGGAGAGGACACATTGGGGGGTGGGGGGGTTTTGGTATTGTGATTTGGGGGGGGGCAGGTTTGTGGGTGTACAGAGCCCAGGCGGGGTGATTTAAATGCCCCTGGGGGAGGGGGGGTTGTCAGCACCGCGGGCTCCTAATTTGTGGGTACAAATGACAAGGCCGGGCGATTTTCATGGCGCCCTTTAGAGAAAATGTTTTATTTCAGCAGCTTGTTGTGAGATCCGGGATGCAAAGCGTGGGAGTCCGCTGTACTTCACCTCAGATGTCCTCTGTGAGATCACAGCGAAGGGGGTTGGAGGAGGGGAGAGGAGACGTGATTTCTGCTGCACCACCACGGCCACACGGCGGCCTCTCAGGGAACTGCAAGTCCCAGCATGACCCGGCACAGACTTCTGCCATTAACCTTTTGAAGGCCGACGGAACCTTCTGCTAAATACATCAAAACAAAAGATGTTCAGCGTTTGACCGTTCATTTCCTTCCGAAATCAGAGATAAGCCTGGACCCATGTTTTCTTCTGTGGGGAAGCAGCGGTCTCTCTGCAGAGGTCTGACACCTCCACTCAGGGCAGCCATCACAAATTTTGGGGACCCTTAGACAGCTTTAGGCAGGGCCCCCCTGGAGCAGAGAACCGAGGGGGGGTGCTGACGAAAAAAAAAAAAGTGTAATCTCTTCTCTCCAGACGCCTTACAGGTGTGATGCAAAAAAAAAAAACGGAGGGGGGCACCCTGGCCTGTTAAGAGGGCCTGGGGACCATCGGGCCTCTTAGAGGTGTAATGCTAAAAATAAAAAAACAGGAGGGGGACCACCCGGGCCTGTAAGGGGGCCTGGGGACCATGGGGCCCCTTGCAGGTGTAATGCAAAAAAAAAAAAAAAACGGGAGGGGGGCGGCCGGGCCTGTACGGGGCCTTGGGGACCATCGGGAGGGGGACCATCAGGCCACTTACAGGTATTACGCCTGTACCCCCTGATGCTGGCCCTGCCTCCACTGTTAGGCCGCGTACACACGATCAAATCTCTCTGCTGGAAACGGTCTGCCAGACCGTTTCAGCAGACAGATTCGATTGTGTGTACGGGCAAACAGACGGATTTGGCCACCTGACAGATTTGAATGCATGCTTTCAAATCTGTCGGCTGGGAATCCGTCCGCCCGATATGTCTGCTGGTTAGTATGCTAACCAGCAGACATATCTGCTCACACACGCGTCGAATGGTTTCGACGCATGCACGGAAGTGTTTAACTTCCTGGTGCGGTGACGTGGCGGCGTCAACGCTACCGCCACGTCACCAACACGTCAGCGCGCTGTCTGCCGGTGGGGATTTTGGTTTGATCGTGTGTACACGATCAAACCAATACATCCCAGCAGACAGATCTGTTCAAATCAGTCTGTCCGACCGATTTGAACAAATCTATTTGCTCGTGTGTACGGGGTCTTAGAGTCAAAGCTCTCTAATCAGCAGGGAGCATGAGGCTTTGCTGAATTCTATAATGGGACAGGTCAGACTGCTGCAGAGAGGCCACTGCTTCCATAAAGGCTGCCCCCCCCCCAGGCCCCATCAGTTAAAAAGGGGGCCCAGGAATCTGGGCCGGCTGTACTGTCTTATTGCAGACACTACTGGTGGCTGGTGCTCAATATTTTTTTGTGGGGGGGCAGCAAACAAACCTGCCCCCCCACTCACACTGAACACCACCCCCCCCCTCCTAGGGAGACAGATGGGAACTAGAGGTGGTGCAGGCCACTGGCCCCCTGGTAGTCAGTCTGATAGGTTGGTAACATCGGACATTCCTAGAACAAGAGGTCCTTATATGTCACCATTCACATCCCAAATCCAAACCCCCTTCATCGATGATCTGCACCTGTCCCCCTCCCCCCGGATCCCTGACGGGCCAATCATCGCCCACTCTGCCCGGTTCATGGCCCACGGTGCCCAGAGGTTAATTATCCATTACATTTCCGGGACATTCCACCCTCCTCCGGCTTCCTGACATCTCTTGTGACTCATTGAGGTTGTTCCCCAACTTACAACATCCCCGACCAGCGCCGCCCCCTGGGGGGGATGGGCTAATCAAACATTTCTCAGTCATTACGTAACAGAGACGTCACTAATGGGAATCGTGACCCCACATTGCCGAACCTCAGGAATGTACCCCAAATCACTGCCAGGAGAGATTCCCATCCGTATACTTTGTACAGGACAACAGTAAGTACACCCCTCACTCCATAGGTGTGCACCCCAAAGTTTGAACACACATGAATGCCACCTGCAGTCGCAGGGCAGAGGCTCTGGTGGTGGGGGGAGGGTGGGGGGCAGTTGATTGGGACAATAGTATATTGCACCCTAAATACGGGTGTAATGTGTCCCTGAGGTTAAACTCAGTCTTTAATATAATGGGGGGCATTTACACTGGACACTGGCACCCCCAACCACCCACCTGGTGCCGCCCCTGGATATTACATGGGGGTGATTAGGCAGTGCCCAGGCACATCCGGCACACCCCGTGCGCACGCCTATACCTCACTCATATCTGTGTAAATCTTTTCTTGTATCTTTTCATGTGACAACACTGAAGAAATGACACTTTGTATCTACAATGTTGTGTAGTGATCGATAGGTGATGGGCTGGCCAATCATGTCTCCAGACCTAAACCCTATTGATCATCTGTGGGGGGAAGGTGGAGGAGGGGATGTCATCATGGGGAGGGGAAGAGGACTCCAGTGACAACCTGTGAAGCTCTGGTGACCTCCATGCTCAAGAGGGTTAAAAATAGTGGCCGCCACCCAAAATATTGACACTTTGGGGCCCAATTTGGAGATTTTCACCTAGGGGGTGTCCTGACTTTTGTTGCCAGCGGTTTAGACATTAATGGCTGTGTGTTGAGTTATTTGTTATACAAGCTGTACACTCACTACACAACATTGTAGATACAAAGACCCCTCCCCCTGTGTACACCCCTCCCCCCATGTACACTCACTACACAACATTGTAGATACAAAGACCCCTCCCCCCTGTGTACACCCCTCCCCCTCATGTACACTCACTACACAACATTGGGCCAGATTCATGTAGATTGGAGCATCTTTACTTTGGAGTAACGTTTCTCATTTACGTTACTCCGCCGACACTTTCGGCGCAAGTACTGTTATTCACATAGCACTTGCTCCTAAACTTGCGCCGGAGTAACGAAAATGCGCTGGCGTAACCCGACGCAAGTGGAAGTGGGTGTGATCATATGTAAATGATGGGCGGAGCCCAGCGCAGAGGCTTACGTTCAGCACATCAACCACGGAGCATGCGCAGTGAGTGAGGCTCCACTCGCCCCCTTGTGCGCATGCTCACAACTTCCGTCGGCACCACTTCACGGGAAACGTCAGCGCAATGTGTTCCGTTGCGCGTATAAAATCGCCAGCGGAAGCGCCATTCCGGCGCAAAAGTATTTCCGTTTCCCCCCCCCCAGGGAAGTTACTTTTGCTCTGTTATGGCTGCTCCCGCTACCCCCAAAGAGAGGAGGAACCTCAATTTCAATCCTCAAGAGGTCTCTATTGTTATTTCGGCTATGGAGACCCACAACGATGTCCTCCATGGCAGGAAAAGCCGAAAGACCACCCGGGAGAGGAAGCAGGCCATCCTGGCAAGCATTGCTGCCAGGGTTAATATTTTGGGGTACTCCACCCGGACTGCTGGCGATATTGCCAAGAAGATCAATGATCTACGGCGCAAGGTTCGGGGCAAGGTGGCCACCAATAGGAGGCATGAGAGTGGCACGGGTGGTGGACCCCCATGTGCGGTCAGCCTGACCACAGAGGAGGAGGTGGTCGCCCGCTGCCTGGAGAGGGAGAAGTTGGAGGGGGTCCATGGATATGACTCCATGGAGGAAGGCTCCAGGACAGGTAAGTGTTTTTTAACCCCTATTTGGTGTGTTGCATGTGGGGGGGGGAGGGTACATGTGCCAAGTGTGTGGGACCACCAACATGTGTCTGCTTTGTGTCATCCACAGATGACGGAGCTGGGCCATCATCTGTTGCCGGCCAGTCCACCCCATCCCTCCAACGGCATCCAGTGCCCGTGCCCCTGGGTGGTGAAGACACCGAGGTGGAGGAGGAGAGTGCCCACACCTCACCTGCAGAGGTCACTGAGGAGGAGCCTGTTGGGGCAGAGCAGGACATAATTTTATATTTGGACGAGTCCTCCTCTTCTGCAGGGCCCTCTCAGATCCCCTCCCCCATCATTGAAGGCCCTCAAGGGCGACTCCATCCCCCCGGGGACAACCATCTACTGGCCCCAGGAAGGCCACCCGTAACACCAGGGGGGGCTCTGATCTGGTCCAGGACCAGGTGGCGAGGGATCACGCCAGGCAGACCCAGCAAATGGGGGACATAGTTGGGCACCTGGACAGAGTGGCTGACAGCCTGTGCTCCGTGGCCCAGATATCCAATGCAGTGCAGGATGTGAGCTGCAACTGCGCTGCAGTGGTGACCAGCCTGGGGGAGGTGCAGGGTGACATAAGGCACCTCACTGCAGCCGTCCAGGCAAACACAGCTGCCATCCGGGACCAGGGGAGGCAGAGTCGGCGGGCCCAGCATTACCAGGTCACCCGGCAGCTCAGGATGCAGGCCCAGCAGCTCAGGGTGCAGGCCCAGACCAATTCGTACCTCGGCCGGATTGCCGTGGCCTTGGAGGGCATGCAGGCCACACCTGCCAGGAGTGGCCCACCCGGGGATCAGCCACCTCCAGATGCCCCCCCACCCCCACCCACTCCATCCAGGCAGCTGAGGAGCCAGAGAGAGGCCACCAGAAGGAGCCCCCGGCATCCCCGATGATTTTTTATTTTTTTTGTATGCTCAGGTTATGAGATTTTTATTTTCTTTTTTTGGAATGCTCAGGATATGAGTTTTTTTTTTATTTTGGAATGCTCAGGATATGAGATTTTTTTTTTGTGATTATGCTCTGGATATGAGATATTTTATTTTTGGATACTGCACACATTGCAGTGTGAATGGTGTGTGAATGTGAGGGGGTGGCACTCCTGCCAGTAAGGGGTGTCACCCTCGGCCGTGGTGGTGAAGTTAACCCCACGGCTGTATGAATGACGTGTGAAAGGTGTATGAATGGACAGCGACATCATTGGGGCCTTGACGCTGGCGTTGCTGCTCCCAAGTCCTACATGCTGGACTTGGGCTAATCCAATGTGATGTGGATGTGGTGTGTGTGATCTAGGGACATCAGTGGTGTGCATGCGTGCATTGTCTGTGTGATTAATGTTTTGGTTTAGTGTCCAAAGATGCCTACGGCGAGGACCCTCCTGACTGCTCTTCCATCAGCAGACTGGTTCTCCTCTGGCAGGGGGGGATTGTCTGGTTCGGGGGTCAGGTCATCACGCATGTCAATCTGCAGGCCTTTTCTCATAGCAAAGTTGTGCAGAATGCAACATGCAGCGATGATCTGACACACAAAGGTAGGGGAATACAATAGGGTCCCCCCAGACTTATCCAGGCAGCGGAAACGGGACTTCAGGAGCCCAAATGTTTGCTCCACCACTGCACAGGTTTTGATATGTGTCGCATTGTATCTTCTCTCTCCTCTGGTTTGGGGGTTCCGGAAAGGAGTCATTAGATGGGGTCCCAGTGCATATGCAGAGTCACCTGTAAGGGAAAAGACAGGAGGATGTTAGTCATGCATGTGCCCCTTGTGATGTGCATCATGGGAGGGGATAGTCATGCCTGCCACCCATGTCACTCACCAACCAGCCAGCTGTCCCCATACATGTTCTGCTCGAATTCTGCTGGGATGGGGCTCTGACGGTATATGAAGCTGTCATGGCTGGACCCGGGGTGTTTGGCACGGACGTGCCATATGAGGCATCGGCTATCACCTGTACGTTGATGGAGTGCCAATGCTTCCGATTGCGGTATATGTGCTCTGTGGCACTGGGGGGCTGAAGGGCCACATGTGTGCAATCAATGGCCCCCACAGTGCGTGGGAATCTGGCAATTCTGTAGAAATCTGTCATTGCCTTCAGCCGCATCTCCTCAGTGGTGGGTCTGATGAACTGGTTGGACATGCGTCTGAGGATTGCAGGGACAACCTGGTGCACACATCTGCTCATGGAGGACTGTGACATCCCAGCCACCACTCCACTTGTACGCTGGAATGATCCACTTGCAAGGAAATGAAGTGTTGCCAGTACCTTCACCAGTGGCTGCACTGCTTGTGAGCGGTGTGTCTTGCTGGTGATGTCCTCCTGCAGGGTTGTGGTTAGTTCAAGTATTGCATCAGGGCTGAATCTGAAGAGGCGATACACCTCCTGATCCCCCATGCCAAAGAGGCTCATACGAGTGCGGTATATCCTCTCACGTGCCCGCCTCCTCCGTACCGGGGGACCCAGTACTAGTGCTAGGACCACGGCTGCCCCTGGCATGTTGGCACACAGAGGTGTTGTCCTTGCAAGTGTGGTTGTTCAGCTAGCTCTTATCGTCGGTAACGCTGCTGTAGCTGCTCTCCTGCTGACCTGTGGCCGTCTGGAGTAAAGATAAAGCAGCTATTTGTAAAAATAACTTTGCGCCGGACGGACGAGATACACGCGGCGCATGTAGCCAGCGTATGGTGCTAATCCGTTCGCGAATCGGGAAATCTCCCTCATTTGCATATTTGCAGGGGAAATCAATAGGCGCTACTGATGCGACGAGCGAAAATATGCGCTGACGAGACTCTGGCGTCGGAAAGTTAAGCCGATCGGAAATGGGCCGTTTTCTGTCGCATCTAGTTTGGTGGGTACGGCCACATAGAAACGACGGCGCATATTCACAGTTACGCGGCGCATATCGAAATACTCCAGTGCAACTCTACCTGAATCTGGCCCATTGTAGATACAATGGCCCGGATTCACAAAGCACTTACGCCGACGTATCTCAAGATAAGTGTAAGATGTGCCGTCGTATCTGTGTGCTGTGCCCACAGAACCAAGATACGCCTAAAAACTGACTTCATCCAACCAATGTAACTTGCCTATGCCAGCGTATCGTGGCCGCATAGTTACGCTGGGCGCATCTGGCGCACCTATTGATTTCCTATTCAACAATGCAAATGAGGGAGATACGGCGATTCACGAACGTAGATGCGCCCGGCGGAAAAGATACGCTGTTTGCGTAAGGGTTACGTCCGGCGTAAAGTTATTCCACATATAGGAGGCGCAACCCATGCAAAGGTATGGACCAGGGAACAGCCGTCGTATTTTACATCGCTTACGTAGTTCGTGAATAGGGCTGGGAGTAGGTTACGTTCACGTCGTAGCCAGTGATTCGACGTATCTTAGCCAGTTATTTTGACGTGGTTGTACGCATGCGCACAGGGATACGTCCAAGGTACGACGCATGCGCCGTTCGTTTTAAGTACTTGGATGATACTCAGCCCATCATTTGCATGGGGTCACGCTTCATTACCATGCATCACGCCCACTTCCAGCCCACTTCCACCTACTTTGACTTACGTCGGCTTATGCCGACGAAAATACGCTGCGCCGGAGGAGAGATTCACATTTGTATACCATGGGGGGGGGGGGGGTTAGTAACTACAGATCCACAGCGACTTCACTTCCATGTGTACTTGTAAAGCACAGGTGATATATCTATATACACAGTGCTGGGAAAAAGTATTCACCCCCCTTAGTGATTCGGATCATCCCCTTTATCATTATAATACACAGATAATTGCCCCCTCCCTCATTATAATACACAGATAATTGCCCCCTCCCTCATTATAATACACAGATAGTTACCCCCTCCCTCATTATAATACACAGATATTATACAAATAATTACCCCCTCCATCATTATAATGCACAGATAATATACAAATAATTGCCCCCTCCCTCATTATAATACACAGATATTATACAGATAATTGCCCCCTCCCTCATTATAATACACATATAATATACAGATAATTGCCCCCTCCCTCATTATAATACACAGATATTATACAGATAATTGCCCCCTCCATCATTATAATGCACAGATAATTACCCCCTCCCTCATTATAATACACAGATAATTGCCCCCTCCATCATTTTAATGCACAGGTAATTGCCCCCTCCCTAATTATAATACACAGATAATTGCCCCCTCCCTCATTATAATACACATATAATTGCCCCCTCCATCATTATAATACACAGATAATTACACCCTCCCTCATATAATACACAGATAATATACAGATAACTGCCCCCCTCCCTCATAATACACAGATATTATACAGATAATTACCCCCCTCCCTCATTATAATACACAGATAATATACAGATAATTACCCCCCTCCCTCATTATAATACACAGATAATTGCCCCCTCCATCATTTTAATGCACAGGTAATTGCCCCCTCCCTAATTATAATACACAGATAATTGCCCCCTCCCTCATTATAATACACAGATAATTGCCCCTCCATCATTATAATACACAGATAATTACACCCTCCCTCATATAATACACAGATAATATACAGATAACTGCCCACCTCCCTCATTATAATACACAGATATTATACAGATAATTACCCCCCTCCCTCATTATAATACACAGATAATATACAGATAATTGCCCCCTCCCTCATTATAATACACAGATAATATACAGATAATTGCCCCTCCCTCATTATAATACACAGATAATATACAGATAATTGCCCCCTCCCTCATTATAATACACAGATATTATAAGATAATTACCCCCCTCCCTCATTATAATACACAGATAATATACAGAAAATTGCCCCCTCCCTCATTATAATACACAGATAATATACAGATAATTGCCCCCCTCCCTCATTATAATACACAGATAATATACAGATAATTGCCCCCCTCCCTCATTATAATACACAGATAATATACAGATAATTGCCCCCTCCCTCATTATAATACACAGATATTATACAGATAATTGCCCTACCCTCATTATAATACACAGATATACAGATAATTACCCCCTCCATCATTATAATATACAGATAATATACAGATAATTTCCCCCTCCCTCATTATAATACACAAATAATTGTCTCCCTCCCTTATTATACTATACAGATAATTGCCGCTTTATTATTATAATAGGCAGATAATTGCTCCCTTCCTCATTATAATACACAGATATTATACAGATAATTGCCCCCCTCAATATAATGTGCAGGTAATTGCCCCCTTCTTCATTATACTGCACAGATAATATACAGATAATTCCCCAATCCCTCATTATAATGCACAGATAATATACAGATAATTGCCCCCTCCCTCATTATAATGCACAGATAATATTCAGATAATTTCATACCTCTCTTATTATACTATACAGATAATTGCCCCTTTATCATTATAATATACAGATAACTACCCCCTCCCTCATAATACAAAGATATTATACAGATAATTGCCCCTCCCTCATTATAATGCACAGATATTATACAGATAATTGCCCCCTCCCTCATTATAATACACAGAAAATATACAGAAAATTACCCCCCTCTTTCATTATAATTCACAGATAATATACAGATAATTTCCCCCTTCCTCATTATAATACACAGATAATACAGATAATTGCCCCCTCTCTCATTATAATGCACAGATAATATACGGATAATTTCCCACCTCCTCTCATTATAATACACAGATAATATACAGATAATTGCCCCCTCCCTCATTATGATACACAGATAATTGCCCCCTCCCTCATTATAATGCACAGATAATATACAGATAATTGCCCCCTCCCCCATTATAACACACAGATAATTTCCCCCTCCCTCATTTTAATACACAGATAATATACAGATAATTGCCCCCCCTCCCTCATTATAATACATATATATTACAGATAATTGCCCCCTCCCTCATTATAATACACAGATAATATACAGATAATTGCTCCCCTCCCTCATTATAATACACAGATAATATACAGATAATTTCCCACCTGCCTCATTATAATACACAGATATTATACAGATGATAATTGCCCCCTCCCTCATTATAATATAAATATATTATACAGATAATTACCCCCCTCCCTCTTTATACTATACAGATAATTGCCCTTTTATCATTATAATACACAGATAATTGCCCCCTCCCTCATTATAATACACAAATATTACACATAATTGCCCCCCTCCCTCATTATAATATAAAGATATTATACAGATAATTACCCCCCTCTCCTCATTATACTATACAGATAATTACCCCCCTCTCCCTCTCCTCATTATACTACAGATAATTGCCCCCCTCCCTCATTATAATACACAGATAATATACGAATAATTTCCCACCTTCCTTATTATAATACACAGATATTATACAGATAATTGCCCCCTCCCTCATTATAATACACAGATAATATACAGATAATTACACCCCTCCCTCATTATAATACACAGATATTATACAGATAATTACCCCCTCCTTCATTATACTATACAGATAATTGCCCCTTTATCATTATAATATACAGATAACTACCCCCCCCCCCTCATTATAATACACAAATAATTGCCCCTCTGTCTGACATTCCTGCCCCTGAGGGGCGCTGTGTCCTCGGACCTCATACCCCCTCCCTCCCCCCTTGGCTCGGGTAATTGAGTCTGATTTACATATCCCCCTCCCCGCCCCGCCCCCGGGGGTAGAATAATTCTCCCCTCCGCTTACCTTACCGCCGCATCTCCTCCGCACCTGTGTGATCTCCCCCCCCCCCCTCCCGGAGGCCGAGCACTGAACTCTCTGGCAGCCGCTCCATCCGGGTTCATCCGAGGACACCACTCCTCCCCCACCACCGGAGAGAGAGAGAGAGAGAGAGAGAGAGCGAGGGGGTGGGGGCTGTGCATGAGGAGGGGGGCAGGAGAGAGAGAGGAGGGCTGTGCATGAGCATGAGGAGGGGCAGGAGAGAGAGAGGGAGGGGGGGGGGCAGGAGAGATAGAGGGAGGCTGTGCATGAGGAGGGGGCAGGATAGAGAGGGGGGCAAGAGAGAGAGAGGAGGGCTGTGCATGAGGAGGGGGCAGGAGAGAGAGAGAGAGAGGAAGGGCTGTGCATGAGGAGGGGGCAGGATAGAGAGGGGGGCAAGGAGAGAGAGAGGAGGGCTGTGCATGAGGAGGGGGCAGGATAGAGAGAGGGGGGGAGAGAGGAGGGCTGTGCATGAGGAGGGGGCAGGAGAGAGAGAGGGGGGGCTGGGCAGGGGGGGCAGGAGAGATAGAGGGGGGCTGTGCATGAGGAGGGGGCAGGATAGAGAGGGGGGGCAAGAGAGAGAGGAGGGCTGTGCATGAGGAGGGGGCAGGAGAGAGAGAGGGAGGGGGGGCAGGAGAGATAGAGGGGGGCTGTGCATGAGGAGGGGGCAGGATAGAGAGGGGGGCAAGAGAGAGAGGAGGGCTGTGCATGAGGAGGGGGCAGAGAGAGAGGGGGGGGCTGTGCATGAGGAGGGGGCAGGAGAGAGAGAGGGGGGGCAGGAGAGATAGAGGGGGGCTGTGCATGAGGAGGGGGCAGGATAGAGAGGGGGGGGGGCAAGAGAGAGAGGAGGGCTGTGCATGAGGAGGGGGCAGGAGAGAGGGAGGGGGGCAGGAGAGATAGAGGGGAGCTGTGCATGAGGAGAGGGCAGGATAGAGAGGGGGGCAAGAGAGAGAGGAGGGCTGTGCATGAGGAGGGGGCAGGAGAGAGAGAGGGAGGGGGCAGGAGAGATAGAGAGGGGCTGTGCATGAGGAGGGGGCAGGATAGAGAGGGGGGCAAGAGAGAGAGGGGGGCTGTGCATGAGGAGGGGGCAGGAGAGAGAGAGAGGGGGGGCTGTGCATGAGGAGGGGGCAGGAGAGAGAGGGGGGCAGGAGAGATAGAGGGGGCTGTGCATGAAGATGGGGGCAGGAGAGAGAGAGGGGGGCTGTGCATGAGGAGGGGGCAGGATAGAGAGAGAGAGAGGGGGGGTCTGTGCATGAGGAGGGGGGCAGGAGAGAGAGAGAGAGGGGGGCAGAAGAGAGGGAGGCTGTGCATGAGGAGGGGGGGCAGGAGAGAGAGAGGGGGGTTGTGCATGAGGAGGGGCCAGGAAAGAGAGAGGTGGGCTGTGCATGAGGAGGGGACAGGAGAAAGGGGGGCTGTGCATGAGGAGGGGGCAAGAGAGAGGGGGGCTGTGCATGAGGATGGGCAGTTGACAGAGAGTGGGGGGCTGTGCATGAGGACAGGCTGTGCATAAGGAGGGGGCAGGAGAGAGAGAGAGGGGGCTGTGCAAAGGAGGGGGTAGGAGAGAGAGAGAGGGGGCTGTGCATGAGGAGGGGGAAGGAGAGAGAGAGGGGGGCTGTGCATGAGGAGGGGGCATGAGAAAAAGGTGGAATGTGCATAAAGAGGGGGCAGGAGGAGGGGGCAGAAGAGCGAGATAGTGGGGGGCTGTGCATAAGGAGGGGGCAGGGGAGAGAGGGGGCTGAAAGGACAGGGAGGCTGTGCATGAGGAGGGGGGAGGAGAGAGAGGGGGCTGTGCACAAGGAGGGGAGCAAGAGAGAGAAGGGGGCTGTGCATGAGGGAGGGGTAGGAGAGAGGGGGCTGTGCATGAGGAGGGGGGAGGAGAGAGAGGGGGCTGTGCACAAGGAGGGAGCAAAAGAGAGAAGGAGGCTGTGCATGTGGGGGGTAGGAGAGAGAGCAGGGATGTGCACAAGGAGGGAAACAGGAGAGAGAAGGGGGCTGTGCATGGGGGGGGGTAGGGGAGTGGGGGCTGTGCACAAGAGGGAGGCAGGAGAGAGAGGGGGCTGTGCATGAGGAGGGCAGGAGAGGGAGAAGGGGACAGGAGAGGGAGAAGGGCACAGTAGGGAGGGCAGGATAGGGTGGGCAAGAGAGGGAGGAGGGTGCAGGTGAGAAATGAGGGGGCAAGAGAGGGAGGAGGGAGGCAGGAGAGGAAGGAGAAGTGAGCAGGAGGGGGCAGGCAAATGAGGAGGAGTGGGTAGGAGAGAGAGAAGGGGGCAGGAGAGGGGGTGCTGCAGGGTCCAGCCAGGCATCTCAACCAGGGGGCACCAACCTTATTATTCTCATCACCCAAATCATGGGGGCATCGATTATCCCATCACCCAAACCAGGGGGCACCCACCTTCTCATAGCCATCAACCAAACTAGGGGAACAAACCTTTTATACCCAACACTCAAACCAGGGGGTACACCAACCTCCTATAGCCACCACCTAAACCAGTGTGGTGCCAATCTTCCCGTCATTCAGACCAGGGGGCACCAACTTTCCTATACCCACCACCTAAACCAGGGGAGCATCAATTGTCCCATCACCCAGGCCAGGGGGGCATCAACCTTCCTAAACATACCACCCAAACAAGGGGGTTTCAAATTACCTGTGCCCACCACCCAAACCTGGGAGTAGCCAACCTTCTTATACCCATCACCCAAACCAGTATGCACGACCTTCTATACCCATCACCTAAACCAGGGGGCACAAACCTCCTTAAAGCCATCACCCAAACCAGGGGGGCACCAACTTTTTATACCCACCACCCCAACCAGAGGGTACCAACCTTCTATACTGACCATTAAAACTAGGGGGCATCAACCTTCTATACCGCCCAAACCAGGGGACACCAACCTTCTATACCCACCACCCAAACTAGGGGGCACCAACCTTCCTATAGCCACTACCTAGACCAGAGGGGTACCAATCTTCCCATAACTCAGACAAGGGGACACCAACCTTCCTATGCCCACCACCCAAACCAGGGGAGCATCAAATGTCCCATCACCCAGACCAGGGGGGCACCAACCTTCCTATACCCACCACCCAAACCAGGGGAGCGTCAATTGTTCCATCACCCAGACTAGGGGGCACCAACCTTCCTATGCCTGCCACCCAAATCAGGGGGGAACCAATTTTAGTGTGCCCACCACCCAAACCAGGGAGTCGCCCACCCTTCTACACCCACCACCCAAAACAGGGAGGCACCAAACGTCTTATACTCACCACCCAAACCATGGGGGCACCAAACGTCTTATACTCACCACCCAAACCAGTGCAAAACAAACCTTTTTATATTCACTATCATAACCAGGGTGGCATCAATACCCGCCACCAAAATTGGGGGGGGCAAAGTTCTTTTTAGAAGAAGGGGCACCATTCTTCCTATACCTGTCACACACCACCCAGACCAGGGTGGGGACCATCCTTCCTATAACCACCACCAAAGGGGGGCACAGTCCTTCCTATTCCCATCAACCACCACCCAAAACAGGGGGCATCCACTGCCAAAATTAGGGCCAGCCACTGCCTAGAACGGGGCTGGAGACTGCCGAGAACTGGGGCTCCCACCACCAGAACAGTGGCACCCACCACCCAGATCACAACAGGGGCATCCACTGCCCAGGAGCACCCAACACACAGATCAGGGGCTACCAATGCCCATAACAAGGGCACTCACTAACACCCACATTGGGGATCAACCACTGCCCACATTAGGGGGCACTCACTGCCCAGAACAATGCGCCCACCATGCGGAACATGGGGCATCCACCCCTCAGGGGCAATTACCACCCACAGCAGGGGAACCCACTTTCCAGAACAGAGGGCACCCACCACCCAGACTAGGGGCAACATCCTTCCTATTCCTATCACCAAGAACAGGGGCTAACCACTGCCCAGGAGCACCCACCACCCAGATCAGGGGCTACCAATACCCATAACAAGGGCACTCACTAATACCCACATCATGGATCAACCACTGCCCACATTAGGAGGCACCCACTGCAAAGAACAAGCCACCCACCATGTGCAACAAATCTCCAGTAGTGCCTTAGATATACAGATATAGGGCCAGATTCTCATAGAATGGCCGCTGGCGTATCGTAAGCCAGTAGTTTGCGGATGCGTAGTGTAAATGGCCCTGCGTATCCCGTGTAATTCAAAGGGGGCGGCTTGTATTTAAATTAAGCGCGCATGGATGATTCGGAGGTGTTTCGCATTTTCAGATTCAGCCCTGAAGCCATCCAGGAAATAGCCACAACCCTGCAGGGTGACATCACCAGCAAGACACACCGCTCACAAGCAGTGCAGCCACTGGTGAAGGTACTGACAACACTTCATTTCCTTGCCAGTGGATCATTCCAGCGTACAAGTGGAGTGGTGGCTGGAATGTCACAATCCTCCATGAGCAGATGTGTGCACCAGGTTGTCCCCGCAATCCTCAGACACATGTCCCACCGCATCATCAGACCCACCTAGGAGCACCTGCGGCAGAAGGCAATGCAGGATTTCTACGAAACTGCAGGATTCCCACGCACCATCGGGGCCATTGATTGCACACATGTGGCACTACGGCCCCCCCATGACACAGAGCACATATACCGCAATCGGAAGCATTGGCATTCCATCAACGTACAGGTGATAGCCGATGCCCAACGCCTCATATTCAACCGGCTTACGCCCAGCCTATAAATACGCCCAGACATGCGCCCGTCCGGCACAAAAGTACATCCTGTCCCCCGGGAAGGTACTTTTGTATAGCGATGGCGACGTAACCGACGTACAATTCCCGACGTCCATAGTTAACATTCGCTGCGCTTCATATAGCAGGGGTAACTTTACGCCAGACTAACGCTTACGCAAACGACATAAACTATGACGTTCGGCCGCAAGTACGTTCGTGAATCAGTGTATCTCCCTAATTTACATATTCGACACATAAATCGACGGAAGCGCCAACTAGCGGCCAGTGTAGATATGCAAATAATATATGACGGTGTAACAGACTTACGCCGCTCGTATCTTAGCTGATATCCGGCGTATCTTGTTTTCTGAATACAGAAAAAAGATACGCCGGCTATTCTTATGCCGCGTACACACGATCACTTTTTGTGATGAAAAAAAACGTCATTTCATCTCACGAAACAAAACAACATTTTTCAAACTTCATTTTAAAAAACGACGTTGCGAACACACCATCGTTTTTCCAAAATGCTCTTGCAAAGCGTGGTGACGTAAGACACTTTCGACGGTTCCATTGAAGCTCCCGTCTCATAACTTGCTTCTGAGCATGCGCGGGTTTAAAAACGTTGTTTTAAACATCGTTTTGCCCACACACGATAATTTTTTATGACACAAAAAATGACATTTTGAAAAAGACACAAAAAATTCAAGCATGTTCGAATTTTTTTTTGGTTGTTTTTTCGAAGACATAAAACTACGTTTTGCCCACACACCATCATTTTAGATGAAGTTTTTTAAAACTACGTTTTTTTTTCATCACAAAAAGTGATCGTGTGTACGCGGCATCAGTATTTACGCAGCGTATCTCTAGATACGCCGACGTAAATACGTTCTGAATCTGGCCCATTGTTTTGTTTTGTTGGACACATTGGGGTAGATTCACATAGATCAGCGAATCATTTGATCCGCGTGATCTATCTTATTTAGGATCCACCAGCGCCAGTTTTTGAGGCAAGTGCTGTATTCAGAAAGCACTTGCCTCGTAAGTTGCCCTGGCGGATCGTAAATCCCCCGGCGGAATGCAAATTCCGCGGCTAGGGGGAGTTTACTATTTAAATCAGGCGCGTCCCCGCGCCGATCGTACTGCGCATGTGCCGCCGGCTAAATTTCCCAGCGTGCATTGCTCCAAAGAAGCAATTTACGTATGGCCGTATTCGCGAACGACTTACGTAAACGACGTAAGAAATTCAAAACTCGACGCGGGAACGACGGCCATACTTAACATAGGATACGCCGCACTTACCCCGCATATAGCAGGGGTAACTATCTGCCGGAAAAAGCCGAACGCAAACGACGTAAAAAAAAAAGCGACGGCCGGGCATTTGTTTCTTAATTGGCGGTTCTCCTCATTTGCATATTCGTTGCGTATAATGACGGAAGCGCCACCTAGCGGCCGGCGGGAGATTGCAGCCTAAGATCCGACGGTGTAAGTCACTTACACCAGTCGGCTCTAAGGGAGATCTATGCGGAACCTGATTCGATGAATCAGCCGCATAGATCCGAGCGTCGGATCTCAGAGATACGACGGTGTATCAGTAGATACACCGTCGTATCTCTATGTGAATCTACCCCATTGGGCCAGATTCAGATCTATAGATACGCTGCGTAAAGTCTATTCTGCGCCAGCGTATCTTTTTTCTGTATTCAGAAAACAAGATATGCCGGAATTCAGCTAAGATACGAGCGGCGTAAGTCTGTTACACCGTGGGGTAGATTCACATAGAGATACGACGGTGTATCTACTGATACACCCGTCGTATCTGTGAGATCCGACGCTCGGATCTATGCGGCTGATTCCTCGAATCAGGTTCCGCATAGATCTCCCTTAGAGCCGACTGGTGTATCGGATCTGTGTCGGATCTTAGGCTGCAATCTCCCGCCGTCTGCTAGGTGGCGCTTCTATTACTATACGCGACAAATATGCAAATGAGGAGAACCGCCAATTCAAAAACGAACGCCCGGCCGTCGTTTGCGTTCGGCTTTTTCCGGTGGATCGTTACCCCTGCTATATGCGGGGTAAGTGCGGCGTATCCTATGTTAAGTATGGCCGTCGTTCCCGCGTCGAGTTTTGAATTTTTTACGTCGTTTACATAAGTCGTTCGGGAATATGGCCATACGTTAATTGCGTTAACGACGAAAACAATGACGTCCTTGCGACGTCATTTGAAGCAATGCACGCAGGGAAATTTAGCCGGCGGCGCATGCGCAGTACGATCGGCGCGGGACGCGCGTGATTTAAATAGTAAACTCCCCCTAGCCGCGGAATTTGCATTCCGCCGGGGGATTTACGATCCGCCAGGGCTACTTACGAGGCAAGTGCTTTCTGAATACAGCACTTGCCTCAAAAACTGGCGCAGGCGGATCGTAAAAAAGATAGATCACGCGGATCAAAAGATCCGCTGATCTATGTGAATCTACCCCCGTATCTTAGTTGCATATTTACGCTGGCCGCTAGGTGGCGCTTCCGCCGATTTACGCGTTGAATATGTAAATTAGGGAGATACGCCGATTCACGAACATACTTCCGGCCGGGTGTCGTATTTTACGTCGTTTGCGTAAGCGTTAGTCTGGCATAAAGTTACCCCTGCTATATGAGGCGCAGCCAATGTTAAGTATGGATGTCGGGACAGCGTCGAATTGTACGTCGTTTACGTGAATCGTTCGGGAATAGGGCTGGACGTAAGTTACGTTCATGTCGTTTATATTGACAACTTGCGACGTGATTTCACGCATGCGCACTTGGATACGTCCACAGACGGCGCATGCGCCGTTCAGAAAAAACGTAAATTACGTGGGCTCATTATTCATTTACATGAATCACGCCCCCCCCACATGACTAATTTGAATTAGGCGCCCTTACGCCGGCCACTTTACGCTACGCCGCTGCAACTTATGGAGCAAGTGCTTTCTGAATAAGGCACTTGCCCATAAAAGTTGCAGGATACATTGGCCCGGATTCATGTAGAGCGGCATATATTTATGCCGGTGTAGCGCATCGTCTTTACGCTATGCCGGCACAACGTAGAGAAGCAAGCATGCTATTCACAAAGAGTATGCGCTCCACGTTGCGCCGGCGTAGCATATAGTTGTCGTTATTCAAAGTAGGTGGAAGTGGGCGTGATATATTTAAATGAAGCGTGACCCAATGCAAATGATGGCCACAGCTTCAAAAAACAAACTGCGCATGCGTCGTCTCTTGGACGAAACCAAGGGCGCATGCTCACAGTTACGTTGAAATAGCTGCCTAAGATACGTCGAACACTGCCTACGTGAACGTAACCTACGCAAGCCCTATTCACATAGTACTACTTAAACGGCGTATGTAAAATTCTACGGCACCGTTCCCTGGCCCATACCTTTGCATGACTTACCCCTGCTTTATGAGAGGTAACTTTACGCCGGACGTAAGCCTTACGCAAATCGCGTATATGAAGCGGACGGGCGCATCTAAGTTCGTGAATTGGCGTATCTTGCTCATTTACATATTCAACGCATAAATCTATGGAAGCGCCCCTTGCGGCCAGCGTAAATATGCGCCTAAGATCCAATGGCGTAGGAGACTTACGTCGGTTGGATGAAGTCACAATTCAGGCGTATCTTATTTTAACCACTTGACCACTGGGCACTTAAACCCCCTTCCTAACCAGACCAATTTTCAGCTTTCGGTGCTCTCACAATTTGAATGACAATTACTCAGTCATACAACATTGTACCCATTTGAAATTTTTGTCCTTTTTTTCACACAAATAGAGCTTTCTTTTGGTGGTATTTGATCACCTCTGGGTTTTTTATTTTTTGCGCTATAAAAGAAAAACGACTGAAAATTCTGTAAAAAAAAAAAAAAACTTGTTTCTGTCATATTAGTGGGTTATTTCTCACACACAGCATATGCATACCACAAATTACACCCCAAAACACATTCTGCTATTCCTCCCGAGTATGGCGATACCCCATGTGTGGGACTTTTACACAGCGTGGCCACATGCAGAGGCCCAACATGCAAGGAGCACCATCAGGCGTTCTGGAACACCCAGACCAATTCTGACATTTCTCTCCTACATGGAAAAATCATCATTTATTTGCTAGAAAATTACATAGAACCCCAAAACATTATATATGCTTTTTTAGCAAAGACCCTAGAGAATACAATGGCGGCCGTTACAACTTTTTATCTCGCACGGTATTTTCGCAGAAATTTATTGAACGCGGTTTTTTAAAAAAAACAGTTTTGTGCTTAAAACAAAACAAAACAGTAAAGTTAGCCCAATTTTTTTTCAAAATGTGAAAGATGAAGTTACGCCGAGTAAATAGATACCCAACATGTCACACTTCAAAATTGCGCACACTCGTGGAATGGCGCCAAACTTCGCTACTTAAAAATCCCCATAGGCGGTAATGCAGAGTATCGCGCAGGGTATTGCAGAGTATTGGGGTATTGCAAAGTATCATGCAGGGTATTGGGGTATTGCCGAGTATTGGGGTATTGCCGAGTACTGGGGTATTGCCGAGTATTGGGGTATTGCCGAGTACTGGGGTATTGCCGAGTACTGGGGAATTGCTGAGTACTGGGGCGTTGCTGAGTACTGGGGCATTGCCGAGTACTGGGGCATTGCCGAGTACTGGGGCATTGCCGAGTACTGGGGTATTGCCGAGTACTGGGGTATTGCCGAGTATTGGGGTATTGCCGAGTATTGGGGTATTGTTGAGTACTGGGTCGCTTCCTGATGACGTAAACCACGAAACGTACGTCGAGGCGCAAACCAGTCACGTTTTTTCCCTGCCACTTCCGATTTCCGGGTCCGTTGGTTTCCGACGGTGGAACGCACGCCGACTAGCGAAACTAGCAGTGCGACGGATTTTCGATCCTTCTCCGAATCCACGTTGCTTCGACGGTAGAACGTACGCCGGCCAGTGAGATTACCAGCGCGACGGATCACCGTCCTACATCCGAATCCACGGGTTCGATTGGATATCGAATATACGCTACAAAGCCTCAGTGCCGGGATCAGGGCACAATCTAAGTAAGCAGCCATTTGGCATGTTACTTTTTAATACATTTTAATAAACAATACTTCACTATGATTGCCTTTCTGTTCCTATCTTTATGAATGTTGGATCATCTGACGTGCCTATCCGGATCATTCTGAGTCATCCTAGTGACAAAAGCGGTTTATGACTTCTTTTTTAATTAAAAGAGTCTACTATTATTGGTAAGGAGCCATTTCTATCGATCACATCGGGTGCAATTTTATGGTGGAGGTTCCAGAACTGCAATATATACGCCTTTTTTTTTAATTGAGATATACCATTGGGTGCTCATTATTTAGCACTATTGGGACTTTTTTCTTTGATTGTATGGACACTAATTCACTTCACTAATTAATATATGATTTTTGTAATAATAGATTGCACATTTCAATGTTTATATATACACATAATTTTGTATTGAGTTTGTGTTTTCAGCGCCCCTTCACTTCCGATTCTACTGGGGTATTGTTGAGTACTGGGGCATTGCTGAGTATTGGGGTATTGTTGGGTACTGGGGTATTGTGGGGTATTGTTGGGTACTGGGGTATTGTTGGGTACTGGGGGATTGCTGGGTACTGGGGGATTGCAGGGTACTGGGGGATTGCAGAGCTGGGATGGATTGAGGGATGGCTGGATCTGTGACTGCATTTGTCACAGATCCAGCCACAGCTCAGCTGCTGACACCCCGCTCCCCCCCCACCGAACGTTACAGAGAGGAGATGGAGGAGAGGGAGGAACCGGCGTCATCAAATGACGCTGGTTTGTTTACAAGTGATCGCGCCGTCATTCGACGGCGCGATCACGTGGTAAACGGCCGCTATCAGCGGCAATTTACCGTGATCCATGATGCGCCGGGTCTTCTAGACCCGGCGAGCACGGACACTTTCGCGAGCGCGTCCCAGGGGACGCGCAATCGCGGAAGTGCACGACGACGTCCCAGGGACATCGTGTCAAAGTAACTCCACTGCGCCGTAGCAGTAAAATGCTTATGGCGCGGTGGGGAAGTGGTTAAGAATAAGGCGCATAGATACAACAGGGCATCCGTGGACTTACGCGGCGTATCAGTAGATACGTCGGTGTAAGTCCTTTCTGAATCCGGGCCATTGTTTCCTTCACTTCCTCCTGCTGGTGATCCCTCTAGTGATAGAAAGATCTATATAGAGGAATCGGGACCTCCTTCCTCCTGATGAAGACCCCTCTAGTGATATAAAGATCTATATAGAGGAATCGGGACCTCCTTCCTCCTGATGAAGACCCCTCTAGTGATATAAAGATCTATATAGAGGAATCGGGACCTCCTTCCTCCTGATGAAGACCCCTCTAGTGATATAAAGATCTATACAAAGGAATCGGGACCTCCTTCCTCCTGATGAAGACCCCTCTAGTGATATAAAGATCTATATAGAGAAATCAGGACCTCCTTCCTCCTGATGAAGACCCCGCTAGTGATATAAAGATCTATATAGAGGAATCAGGACCTCCTTCCTCTTGATGAGGACCCCTCTAGTGATATTAAGATCTACTGTATATAGAGGAATCGGGACCTCCTTCCTCCTGATGAAGACCCCTCTAGTGATAGAAAGATCTATATAGAGGAATTGGGACCTCTGTCCTCCTGATGAAGACCCCTCTAATGATATAAAGCTCTTTCTTGTGAAAAAAAAAAGATATAGAGCTCTATATAGAGGAATCAGGACCTCCTTCCTCCTGATGAAGACCCCTCTAGTGATATAAAGATCTATATAGAGGAATCGGGACCTCCTTCCTCCTGATGAAGACCCCTCTAGTGATATAAAGATCTATATAGAGGAATCATGACCTCCTTTCTCCTGATGAAGACCCCTCTAGCGATATAAAGATCTATATAGAGGAATCAGGACCTCCTTTCTCCTGATGAAGACCCCTCTAGTGATATAAAGATCTATATAGAGGAATCAGGACCCCCTTCCTCCTGCTGGTGATCCCTCTAGTGATATAAAGATCTATATAGAGGAATCAGGACCTTCTTCCTTCTGCTGGTGACCCCTCTAGTGATATCAAAATCTATATAGAGGAATCAGGACCTTCTTCCTCCTGCTGGTGATCCCTCTAGTGCTATAAAGATCCATATAGAGGATTCAGGACTCCTTCCTCCTGCTGGTGACCCCTCTAGTGATAATAAAGGTCTATATAGAGGAATCAGGACCTCCTTCCTCCTGATGAAGACCCCTTTAGTGATATAAAGATCTATATAGAGGAATCAGGACCTCCTTCTTACTGCTGGTGACCCCTCTAGTGATATAAAGATCTATATATTGGAATCAGGATCTCTTTCCTCCTGCTGGTGACCCCCCTAGTGTTATAAAGATCTATATAGAAGAATCAGGACCTCATTCCTCCTGATGAAGACCCCTCTAGTGATATAAAGATCTATATAGAGGAATCAGGACCTCTTTCCTCCTGTTGATGATCCCTCTAGTGATATAAATATCTATATAGAGGAATCAGGACCTCCTTCCTCCTGCTGGTGACCCCTCTAGTGATATAAAGATCTATATAGAGGAATCAGGACCTCCTTTCTTCTGCTGGTGACCCCTCTAGTGATATATAAAGATCTATATAGAGGAATCAGGACCTCCTTCCTCCTGCTGATGATCCCTCTAGTTATATAAAGATCTATATAGGGGAATCAGGACCTCCTTCCTCCTGATGAAGACCCCTCTAGTGATATAAAGATCTATATAGAGATATCAGGACCTCCTTCTTCCTGATGAAGACCCCTCTAGTGATATAAAGATCTATATAGAGATATCAGGACCTCCTTCTTCCTGATGAAGACCCCTCTATTGATATAAAGACCTATATAGAAGAATCGGGACCTCCTTCCTCCTGCTGGTGACCCCTCTAATGATATAAAGACCTATAAGAAGGAAACAGGACCCTTTTCTATCTAAAGGGGTCCTATTGATGAAGCCCTTTATCCTGGACACTGTGAAGTTTGGGGTCAGCCATGATAGAATTAAAGGACAATTTTTGGACCTGAGATGAGCTTTTTTTTGGACTGATGAGGAACTATGCACAGGCTAGAATCTATAAGTACTTGGTGAGCTTCCATTGACTACTTCTAGCACATGGTATCTGACCACATTGTATTGTATCTTGTCCAATCATCAGACAGCAAGGTCTTTGATGACCACTTAAAGCTCTATAAGCACCATTTTGATCACATGTCTTTGTGAACAAGGCAAGACCTGCTCTTTGGGGGTGAAACGATATTTTGAAACCTCGGAATGTGTTAACATCTAAAAAAAAAATCCACATTTATAGGAAATCAGTGAGCTATAATTCCACCAGTTCCCGGGCAGTGCCGGCTGGCGGGGCGCTGTATCCCTGGAAAGTTGGCGTTGACAGCGCTGTAGGCAGAAAGATACGCCTTGAATCAGATTCTAATTTTGGCTGTTGATATCATCCTATTGCGGCAGAGTCCAGCGTTTCCGATGTGCGAGCAAGACAAGCCTGGCAAGAGGAAAACGGAAACAATAGCAGCGCCGTCTTCATTGAGAGACAAAAAAATTGAGAGAAGTGAAGCAAGTTCCTTCTATACCCAAAAACATTGGAAGCAAGTCAGATACAACCCACCTCATTTCCTGGCTGGAGGATGTCCAGCATCATCCTTCTTCCCTCCACAACCTGGCTGTCCGTGGCTCTGCCCCTTTAATTCACTGGAATTCAGTTCTTTCCAATTATGGCGGCTCAGCATGTGGGCGTTACTTATGCAAATACAGTGTCAGGTACCTGGTGGTAATTGAGCAGTAGAGCGGGATCCTCTTGCACCTCCTGTCAAACGCCCCTGGTAGAGATGACAGGGAGTGGCACAAGGGCCAATGTAGTAGATGGCTCCGGCTGGGCCCTGGCAGAGACCTGATGGCTGGAGATCACGGGGTAGGTAATGCACTGAATTCAGCAAGCTAATGCTCCCAACAGCCGAAAAGAGCAGGCACCAAGACGTGAGGCAAAGACTAAGTCAGCATACAGGCCGGGTCTGGTACACAGTCGGGCAGCATGGTACAGGAACTGGGCTGCTGTAAGAAATCATTGGGCCCTGTACAGCCTACCTGGGAGGGGCCCCCACCCCCAATATATCAAGACCATATTTTCACTAAAGATACACTAAAATCATAATTAGCAAACACAAAAATAACAGAGAACTTCTGTGAATTGTCCTTTTTTTATATTTAAAAAAAAAAAAAATTATATTTAAATTTGAATTTTTTTTTAAAATGATTTATTACAATGTTTTACTATTATTTTTTTACATTTTTTTTTTTTACAGGACAGGGAAGCCTACAATTCTGTAGGAGGGGGGGGGGCACAGTGACTTGGGGGAAAGGAATCAGAAGCAGGCAGGACAGGGAGGGGGGTTGGTGGCTGGAAGCAATTACAGGAACGATGTTCTGTGTCTGTGTCTCTCCCTGCAGTAGCTGAAAGTCAGCAAGAGGGAGAGAAACTGGCTTTCAGCTGCTGCAAAGAGACGCACAGGGCATCCTTCTGTAATTCGAAAAAATGGAAAGATCAACTGCACTAAAGATTTAAATAACATAAAAGTAATAAGAAGCAATTAAATGCTTATTGTGATAGGGAGCAACTCAAAGCTCAAAGGAAGCTGCACCTGACTGTACTAACAAACACAGTATAGGCTCAACGTGATTGGCACTGCGCTGACAAGCCGTTCACCTCTGCAGCCAAGGGTTCGGATCCCAGTCTCGGCTACATGTGAATTGAGTTTGGTGGTCTCAGCCCGGCTCTCGGTGGGTGTGCTATGCAAGGTACGCCTGTGCTTAGTACGCCCACCCCCCCCCCCCAAAAAAAAAACACCACACTTGCACGCACACAAAATTGGTTTAACACACACGCACTTTGGCCATGAGGTCTCCTAAAATAAAGAGAGGCGAAGGACCTATGGGGCTGGCTGGGTGGGCTAGACCCCCTCACTCCCTCATAGGGGGAGTCCCTCTGTCCCATTGGGGTCCTGTTGGGCCCCAGTCGGGCTCCCAAGTGGAGCAGGTAGGGCGGGGTGAGTGGGAGGCCCCCCCTCACACCCGCCATTGCCACCGGGGGCTTGGAGAAGGATGGCGATTGCCTCCGGGGGGAGGGTCTGCCTACTCCTAACTCCTGCAGTCCGGCTCCTCTCTCTCTCTCTCGAGTTTACGCACAAAATACACTTAAAAAGAAGAAAAAAACAAAAAACAAAAAAAAAAAACAGTATAGAACAAATGATAAAAAAACAGAATGCGCTACAAACGTGAAAGAAACAAAATAAATTATCCAAAAGTGATGTAAACAATTGTCCATCTGGGTCCAGACGGAACCAAATTGATTAAATATTAATAGTCATATGATAGACGATATGGATGAAATACACCAGTGAAATAAGTGTAAACATATAAATCGTGGTGACACTCTGTTGAGAAGTGCTGATAGAAGATCCTCCACCATAAGAATATGCAAACTGCTTACCAGATGTCTGGTGGTCCCTTACTTAAAAGAGAACCCCAGAGAACATGTGGTTATCCACTGGGAGGAAGTGATTAGATCAGATCTGTTGTCAATCCCCATCTGCAGCAGTCGGGTTAAACACTCAAAAGCAGTATCCGTGGAGAGACACAAGAAGACCACAATAGTATAATACCGTAGGGAAAGGTTTATTTTAAAAGATAAGACAAAAACTCACTTACATGATACAAATAGAAAACAGGCATGTCAGTTTAAGATGGAACTCCGGCCGGAAGTGGTCCAAATAATGATCTTGTATTACATTGGATCATCCCCCGCTGAATACATTCTTCCTCACCAATTGGACGGGTTATGTTTTATTTGGACCACTTCCGGCCGGAGTTCCATCTTAAACTGACATGCCTGTTTTCTATTTGTATCATGTAAGTGAGTTTTTGTCTTATCTTTTAAAATAAACTTTTCCCTACGGTATTATACTATTGTGGTCTTCTTGTGTCTCTCCACGAAGACTGCTTTTGAGTGTTTAACCCGACTGCTGCAGATGGGGATTGACAACAGATCTGATCTAATCACTTCCTCCCAGTGGATAACCACATGTTCTCTGGGGTTCTCTTTTAAGTAAGGGACCACCAGACATCTGGTAAGCAGTTTGCATATTCTTATGGTGGAGGATCTTCTATCAGCACTTCTTAACAGAGTGTCACCACGATTTATATGTTTACACTTATTCCACTGGTGTATTTCATCCATATCGTCTATCATATGACTATTAATATTTAATCAATTTGGTTCCGTCTTGACCCAGATGGACAATTGTTTACAACACTTTTGGACTAATGTATTTTGTTTCTTTCACGTTTGTAGCGCATCCTGTTTTTTTTATCATCCTTCTGTAATTGCCTCTCTCCCCAACCGCACTAATTCCCCCTGCTGTTTGGGCCCCCATGTGTGCCTAGGCCCCCTACAGGAGGACTGGTGGTCCCCCCCTATCAGCGGCCCTGTACAGGAACATAAGGCAGGAGCAGAGTCAACACAAGCCGAGGTTACAGGCAGGCAGGCGGAGATCCAAGATAGGTACAGATGAAACCGGGTCAGACACAAGGAACAGGAACAGGTATGGTAAAAGGAAACAAGCTAAAGACCACTCAGCAAAGTGTGATGTCATTGCCTGGTCTAAATAGGTGCACTGGTGCCAATGCACGCAGTTCGCTCCACCCACGCTCACACATGCGCCAGTGCATGCCCTTTCTTGTGCACATCCTGGTATGCCAGTGCCTGTGCGCCAATGCGCGCTTGTTACCCGGGTTTCTCTTACATACAGCCTGCCTTGGAATGCCCACTCCTCCAGACTGACACCCACCCATCCGGGCATTATATTTGCATAACCCCTCCCACAAGCCCACCCACTTTTTGCGCCAGGACTGAAGGCTCTTGAGAGAATTATTGAGGACTGCCAACCCCTCCCAGCAGCCATGATTTGCTCCCTGCATAGAGAAACACAGAAACCAAGCGATGATGTCACTGGGTCTAACATAAGTCATATAAAATAAATCAAAAAAATATTTATTTAAAAACTTAATTTGGATGTTGAAGAGGGGGAGAAAGGCACCAAGGAAGGTAAAGAAAGATCCGCTGGAAGCCGAGACCCCTCGTAATGCCTGCTACTGGTATGTGTCTTGAAAACTCTAATAAAGGCAGCTTGGGTTGCAGATTGTAGTTGGCTGGAGAGTGTTTACTTGGACAGTATTTTGACCCAGGTTCTTCCAGGCCCTTCAGGCAAACTTCTCCCCACAGTCCTCCAGACTGACACTCACCAGCCGACCCAGAAGATGCTCAGGATATCCCCCAGATGTGCTGACCTGTTCCTGCTGTCCTCTCTCCTTGCTCCCGTGCCTCCAGAAAGGGCTTCCTCCGAGTGTCTTGGTAGGATCCTTTCAGCACCCAAGCCCCAGCCTGAGGTGGTCTCCCCCAGACTAGTTGGCACCCTCAAGGGCCACCGACAGCCTCCTCAGCACTCCATCTCCATCTCCATCTTCCACCCGACTGCCCCCCTGGCAGGACTCATGCCTAATAATGAGGTGGCCTGCCCCCTTCCAGTCCTTTACTGGGGATTGGCTGAGGCCCTCATAAATATTCCAAGCAGCTCCTTTTAACCTCCACCCACTATGTCTGGTACATTCTCCAGAGAAGCTCCTAGCATGAGACACCCAGCCCTAGGTCACTGAACCCTGACCCAGATTCATAGCTCAGGCTTAGCCATGAGCTAAACTTAAATTTTCCTCCACTAACTACTACATTAAATGTTACACTACTAGAGGGTGCTACATTGAGAAAGGATGTCCCATCTATGGATTTTGTATCAAGTTTTTAGAATCTGCTAGGAGGCTGGACCTTTCTAGTGAAGCAAACAGGACATGAGTCGTGTAACATCTGCAATATTAGTGGCTCTGGTGAAGACATAACATTCTAGTGTTGTACATCGGAGGACTAGTGTAATGCCAATCATACAGCAGCAGTTCTGTGGATGGGGTGATGATAAACTATTACAGGGTTTCTGGGTGCAGGAGAATTTCTGGCGCCCCCACATGGGCGTGGTCATTTTACTAACTCCTCCTCTTTACAAATGTTTCTATGGCAATAATTCAACCACAGAGATGCTCCCCTACAAAGTCTTCATTACCCTGGGATCCTTACATGATCTCTTAACAATAAACAAAATACAGGAAGAGAAGCCGAATACTTTATTGGGACCTGGAGGGGGGGCCTCTCTGATGGACACAAAAAGGGTTTCTGTTAGAGAGTCTGTTAAAAAGAGCCCCCAGACATAATACAGGAGATGGTCAGAGACTTCAGACGTAGTACAGGAGACGGTCAGAGACTGCAGACGTGGTACAGGAGACGGTCAGAGACTGCAGACGTGGTACAGGAGACGGTCAGAGACTGCAGATGCAGTACAGGAGACGGTCAGAGACTGCAGACATAATTCAGGAGATGGTCAGAGACTGCAGTCATAGCAAAGGAGACGGTCAGAGACTGCAGACATAATACAGGAGATGGTCAGAGACTACAGACATAGTAAAGGAGATGGTCAGAGACTGCAGACATAGTACAGGAGATGGTCAGAGACTGCAGACATAGTAAAGGAGATGGTCAGAGACTGCAGACATAGTACAGGAGATGGTCTGAGACTGCAGACATAGTAAAGGAGATGGTCAGAGACTGCAGACATAGTAAAGGAGATGGTCAAAGACTGAAGACATAGTACAGGAGATGATCAGAGACTGCAGACGTAGTACAGGAGATGGTCGGAGACACATCAGTTCTGGACGGACACACACCGATGCTCAGAACATAGTTTTGGATGGACACAAACAAGGAGGGAAGGAAGAACTCTGCTACTTCAGCGCCCCCACCTTTGCAGGCGTCTGGGTGCAAAGCACCCTGCCTAGGATCAGCCCTGAATTATTATACTCTCCATGTAGCGATCTTCCTTATAATTCCTCTTATCAATGGCATTTCTTCATCGCAGGATTCGATCGCCTCTGGAATTTGCTGGCCGTGGAAGAAGAAGGTTTGTGGGAGCCTCATGGTGTCTCTAGACCAGACACAAATCATACTGTTTTATGGAGGTTTGAGCACGTGATATAATTTGTTTCATCAGTGTGGGACACGGCATTCAACCATGCCATTCATCTCACAAAGAAACCTTCAAAAGGTCCCTTGTTTTGTGTGTCCACTTTTTCTCCCCCCCCCCCTTGTGCGGGAAGTCACTCGGTGTTGGAATGGGCGATGGATTATTTCCAGAGAATGATGCTATCTCTCTGCTCGGAAAAAACTGAATAGCTTGGCCACTCTCGCCTTTATCATCATAACCAATGCTCAGGAGTTCAGGAACATTAGGTCATTAAAGCTGAACTCCAGTAAAACGGCTAAATACACGGAGGAGAGCATAAGGGACCCATTGTACCTGCCGAAGAATTCGTATTTCAGTCCATCCAGTTCTGAGACTTACACCCCCAGCCAGGTTCGATTTTTTTTTGCCTGTCTGTGTACCATTTGGGGGGATTTTTCTTCACTTCTTGTCCCAGAAATCCAACACAAAGTTTGTGTAAATCTCCCAAAGTAAGGGAAGCAAGAATGGGCCTCCGCTCCATAGGGCAAGCGGGGGCAATTGCCCCCCCCTGGAATCAAGAAGGTGTTGAAGAGTGAAAACACCCCTCCACAACTGAAGTGGTGACGGGCAGGTTAGAACAGGGAGAGAGAGGCGAGCTGCTGGCCGTGGCGCTGCAAAGGGTGCGGGGGGTGGTCTGGTGCGGAGTGACCAATCATCCCCTTCTCTCGTGGCCACTGGATGTCACACAGGCACAGAGAGCAGAGTGAAGCCGCCTCCCCCTTCAGTGGGTCCATCTGTGCTGAAGGGGGGTCTGTGCTGAATGGAGGGGTCTGTGCTGAATGGAGGGGTCTATTTGTGCTGAATGGAGGAGTCGATGCTGAAGGGGGGTCCATCTGTGCTGAATGGAGGGGTCTGTACGGAATGGGGAGGTCTGTGCTGAAGAGGGGGTCACCTGTGCTTAAGGAGGGTCCACATGTACTGAAGGGGGGTCCGTACATTCTCTAGGCTATATTTATATGGGCATGGAGTAAAGCTGAATTATCTCAAGAGCTATTTCACACTGCCAGCTGGCCGCATTATCGGTAAAGCTGGTTGGAAATTTCCGACGTGTGTGTAGGCTCCATCTGACTTTTACTGTTGGAATTTCCGCCAGCAAAAGATTGAGAGCAGATTCTCACTTTTACCGACTGGAAAAATTCCAATTGTCTGTAGCAATTTCCGGTGCGCAAAATTTCGACGCATGCTCAGAAACAATTCGACACATGCTCGGAAGCTTTTTCTCGGCTCGTTGTAGTGTTGTACGTCACCGGCGTTCTTGACGGTTGAAAGTTCAGAGAACTTTTGTGTGACCGTGTGTATGCAAGCCAAGCTTGAGCGGAATTCCAACAGAAAAACTATCCAAGGTTTTCCCGATGGAAAATCCAATCGTGTGTACGGGGAATTACACGGCCCCCTCAAAAGACCCCTCCCCCCACACTCTCCAAGCCGCATTAAATATTGGGTGTGGTCAAATGTCACTAATAGTAGGGGGGCCTTAAAGGAGTGCATTACATACAGAGTGCAGAGTTTGGGAAGGGAGAGTTACAGAGTACAGTGTTCGGGAAGGGGGAGTTACAAACAGAGTGCAGAGTTCGGGAAGGGGGAGTTACAGAGTGCAGAGTTCGGGAAGGGGGAGTAATAAACAGAGTGCAGAGTTCGGGAAGGGGGAGTTATAAACAGAGTGCAGAGTTCGGGAAGGGGGAGTTATAAACAGAGTGCAGAGTTCGGGAAGGGGGAATTACAGAGTGCAGAGTTCGGGAAGAGGGAGTTACAGAATGCAGAGTTCGGGAAGGAGGAGTTACAGAGTGCAGAGTTCGGGAAGGGGGAAATACAGAGTGCAGTGTTCGGGAAGTGGGAGTTACAAACAGTGCAGAGTTCGGGAAGGGGGAGTTACAAACAGAGTGCTGAGTTCGGGAAGGGGGAGTTACAAACAGAGTACATCCTCCATCCACATCTAACTTTCACCTCTTTTCAGCTCTGACCTCTGCATGCACCTAGCAGCGCCTCTGAGTGCATGTTCCAGACGGGACCCCCGCTAATGCCTTGTACAGGATTATATTTCTCTCTCTTGACTTCTGAGTAACTATTTTAATAATATCTGAGGACTAGAGATGAGCTTCGAGTTCGAGTCGAACTCATGTTCGTATCAGGAACCGTACTTACAAAGGCCGAGATGCTGAGGGCGGCTCACCTTTGCGACCCAGCGCAGTTCGCCCTCTGGAATGGGAACAGAGGAGGGAAGGCACAAGGAGGCACCGGTACCGGAGTGGGTAGTAGCTGAGCAGGTAAATCACTGATGACAGTTGAAGAGTAGGTAAATCACTGATGACAGCTGAAGAGTAGGCAGCTACTGACTCAGAGTTCGTAGACAAGGGCAGGGGCTGGAGACAAATCCGGGAAACAAGCCGTAAGTCAAGGGTTGGAGAAGGCAGAGAAAGTCCAAAGGTTCAGGCCAGGGGTCAGGGGCTGGAGACAGCAGCAATCCAGGGTACGTAAGCCAAGGGGTCCGAAGTTCCGGATGAGAGGAGAGTCGTCAGGAAGTTCCGGGTCAAACAAGGTCAGAGCAACAGGAAGAACACACAGTAGCTATTGACAAACCAGCAACCTGTCCAGGGAGAAATGCTGGTTTAAATAGGGCCATCAGGCCTCTGATTGGTTCCAAGAAAGAGGCCGCGTGCGTGCGCGCCCGTGCACACGACGCACTGCTGTACTGCTCATGCGCGCTCGTAATTTGTGCACAGGCATGTGCCTCTGTACTGTTCTACCGTGCATGTGCGCGAATCTGTCCGGAATGGAACTGGTACCCTGACAGTTCGACTCGAACATTGAACGTTTGAAATCTAAAGTGATAATTGTAAAGGCTAATGTGCAAATTATTGTCATAAAAAGTGTTTGGGGACCTGGGTCCTGCCTGAAGGGCCTGGTAATTGAATTTGGGGGGAACCCCCACTTTTTTTTTTTTTTATGAAAGACTTTTCTCTGTATTGCCCAGGAGCCAATAATTCATTATAGCCACGAGTGATTTTAAATGACTTTTTTCCTTCAGAAATTACATTTTGTGCAGGGACAGCTCTTAGCACAGGAAACAAGCGCTACTTTACAGGCACGAAATTTTAAGGAATATTTCACTTTTATTTCACTTTAAAGGGGTGTTCCAGCCCTAAGTTGTGTTTATTAAAAGTCAGCAGCTACAAAAAGTGTAGCTGCTGGCTTTTAATAAACACTCACTTACCTGCTCCTGCGTTCCAGCGACGCGCCGACCGGGGCTCCGCTCCTCTCCCCCCCCCCCCCATGGCCGGCGTCTCCATCCTGACTGTGGGCACCCAGCCGTGACAGCCTTCGGCTTCACGGCCGGGCACCCACTGCGCATGCGCGAGCCGTACTGCGCATGCGTGCGCGGCGCGGCTCGCCGCTGATTGGAGAGGCGATCGCATGGGACCTGTCAGTGTCCCATGTGATCGCCTACAGGGAGGGGCTGGTGTAGGCGATTAAGGCTTAATCGCCTAACCAGCCCCTCGGCGGAAGCAGGAAGTGGGACAGGAAGTCCCACTCCTACTGAAGCCCCCACTCCCCCCCCAAAAAAATTACATGCCAAATGTGGCATGTATGGGGGTGAGGAGTGGAGTAAGCAAAGGTAGTTTTTTTGGGTGGAACACCCCTTTAAGCATTATTAAAATCACTGCTCCCGAAATAACTGCAGTTTTTAAAACTTTTTTTTTTTTGCATTGATACATGTCCCCTGGGGCAGGACCCGGGTCCCCATACTTTTCTGGACAATAACTTGCATATTAGCCTTTAAAATTAGCACTTTAGATCTCAAACGTTCGAGTCCCATAGACTTTAACAGGGTTCTAAAGTTCACACAAACTTTTGGTCTGTTCGCAGGTTCTGGTGTGAACTGAACGGGGGGATGTTTGGCTCATCCCTACTGAGGACACGAGGATGTTCTATAGACGTCCTCTGAATGTATCCAATGACCTTCTTTCTTAGCTTCTCTATTCTTCTTCAGGACAATAGCGGAGGAGCGGAGATCAGAAAGGATCAGGTCTGTCCCTCAATAGATGGGGGCAGTGGCGTAACCAGAGTTATGGGCGCCCGGGGCAGAACTTTTTTTTCGCCCCCCCCCCCCCCCGGCGCTAGCGCATAACCACATACGCCCAATCACAGGGCGCCATGCCATCAAATGCAGTCACTGTACCATGCCATCAATTGTCACCACTGTGCCACCAATGGTCACCACTGTGCCATCAATCGTCACCACTGTGCCATCAATCGTCACCACTGTGCCATCAATCGTCACCACTGTGCCACCAATTGTCACCACTGTGCCACCAATTGTCACCACTGTGCCACCAATTGTCACCACTGTGCCACCAATTGTCACTGTCCAGACATCTATCCACCTCGGAGCTTTATATTATAACCTGCTGGGACTTGTAGTTCTCCATCGTCTCCTGGGGCTCGGGTGCATGCAATCCACCATCTTTGTTCAGTTTTTCTTACTGCTGGGACTTGTAGTCCCATAGATGGTGGATCACATGCACCTGAGCCCCAGGAGACGATGGAGAACTACAAGTCCCAGCAGGTTATAATATAAGGCTCCGAGATGGATGGGTGTCCGGACATCCATCCACCTCGGAGCCTTATATTATAACCTGCTGGGACTTGTAGTTCTCCATCTTCTCCTGGGGTTTAGGTGCATGCAATCCACACCCATCCACCTCAGAGCCTTATTGTATGATAATGTATAACCTGCTGGGACTTGTAGTTCTCCAATCTCCATGAGTCCCAGGAAAAGATGGAGAACTACAAGTCCCAGCAGTTTAACTAAAATGACAGGCTCTGAGGTAGATAGGTGGAGATCAGGCAGAGCACCCCTTTAGATTTACACCGACCCCCCCCCACTTACCTTGCTGGAGATGGAGATGCCGCCGCGCTGTAAACAAACACATGTTCCAGGCCAATCAGCGCGCCCTTCTGCCTGGTTGGCTGGTGTTTCCCGCCACTCCCACATCAAGGGAGACAGACAGTTCCACCAGCCAACCAGGCGCGCCGCCGCCGGGTGTACCAAGATGGCCGACAGTTCCAGAGCTAGGCCAAAGCCGCGGCCTTTCCTAAGGTGGCGGCGGCGGCGGCGCATTCCGCGGACGCCAGGATTTCGCCCCCCGCAATTTTTCGCCCGGTGCAGGAGCCCCCTCTGCCCCCCCCCCCGCTACGCCAGTGGATGGGGGGGCAGCCCGGAATACCAGCTCTGCTCGGTGAGGACATGGTCCTGGGGGCAGGGGCGGACTGACAACTCATGGGGCCCCCGGGCAATAGAAGATTATGGGGCCCCTGGGCTTACAGATGGCCACCACGCCAGGAGGCAGTGCAGAGGCAGGGTAGCTAAAATCTCTGGATTTTCACATCAAAAGCATGTCGGTTTTGGACATATCAGGGACATATGTAAAAAAAACATAGATTTTTACATACTGTCCCTGGTTTTACTGAGCCTGGCAACCCTGATGGGGCCCCCTAGTGGCATGGGGCCCTCGGGCAGTGCCCGAGTGACTCAATGGTCAGTCCGCCCCTGCCTGGGGGGCAGTTCTATGTGGAAAGTGTCAACATACTAATTAAATCATCATTAATGGCACTAATTGGCACCCTAGGTGGTAGTTCCCGCAACAAGGCGTTGAATTGAATGGACTTATTAAATTGCTATGGAAACTGAAGAGCAGACTTATACATGTTGTCTGTGGCAGACATTATTGAGACAGAATTGGGAAGGGGGGGGGGGGGAACCGCACACTGCGCTCGTCCCATATAGTGCAAAGCGTGACAGAGTGACCTTTTGACGCATGCTCGGAAACAATTCGACACATGCTCGGAAACATTTTCTCGGGTCGCTGTAGTGTTGTACATCACCGGCGTTCTTGACGGTTGAAAGTTCAGAGAACTTTTGTGTGAGGCCGCGTACACACGACCGAGAAATTCGAGAGGGCGAAACACATCGTTTTCCCCATCGAGTTCCTTGTTTGGCTGTCGAAAAACTCGTCCAGCCAAATTTTCCCATTGCCCGTCGAGGAAATAGAGAACATGCTCTCTTTTTGGCTTGATAAGTTCCTTGACAGTTTTCTCGGTGAAAAGTGTACACACGACCGGTTTTCTCGGCAGAATACGTCTCCCATCGAGTTTCTTGCTGAATTCTGCCAAGGAAACCGGTCATGTGTACGCAGCCTGACCGTGTGTATGCAAGCCAAGCTTGAGCGGAATTCCAACAGAAAAACTATCCAAGGTTTTCCCGATGGAAAATCCAATCGTGTGTACGGGCATTACACGGCCCCCTCAAAAGACCCCTGCCCCCACACTCTCCAAGCTGCATTAAATATTGGGTGTGGTCAAATGTTACAGAGTTACAGAGTGCAGAGTTCGGGAAGGGGGAGTTATAAACAGAGTGCAAAGTTCGGGAAGTGGGAGTTATAAACAGAGTGCAGAGTTTGGGAAGGGGGAGTTACAGAGTGCAGAGTTCAGGAAGGGGAAGTTACAGAGTGCAGAGTTCAGGAAGGTGGAGTTACAGAATGCAGAGTTCGGGAAGTGGGAGTTACAGAGTGCAGAGTTCGAGAAGGGGGAGTTACAGAGTGCAGAGTTCGGGAAGGGGGAGTTACAGAGTGCAGAGTTCGGGAAGGGGGAGTTACAAACAAAGTGCAGTGTTTGGGAAGGGGGAGTTACAAACTGAGTGCTGAGTTCGGGAAGGGGGATTTACAAACAGAGTGTAGTGTTAGGGAAGTGGGAGTTACAAACAGTGCAGAGTTCGGGAAGGGGAGTTACAAACAGAATGCAGAGTTTGGGAAGGGGGAGTTATAAACAGAGTGCAGAGTTCGGGAAGGGGGAGTTACAGAGTGCAGTGTTCGGAAAGGGGGAGCTACAGAGTGCAGAGTTCGGGAAGGGGGAGTTACAAACAGAGTGCATAGTTCTGGAAGTTGGAGTTATAAACAGAGTGCAGAGTTCGGAAAGGGGGAGTTACAGAGTGCAGAGTTTGGGAAGGGGGAGTTACAGAGTGCAGTGTTCGGGAAGGGGGAGTTACAAACAGAGTGCATAGTTCTGGAAGGGGGAGTTATAAACAGAGTGCAGAGTTCAGGAAGAGGGAGTTACAGAGTGCATAGTTCGGAAAATGGGGATTTACAGAGTGCAGAGTTCGGGAAGGGGGAGTTACAGAGTGCAGAGTTTGGGAAGGGGGAGTTACAGAGTGCAGAGTTCGGGAAAGGGGAGTTACAGAGTGCAGGGTTCGGGAAGCGGGAGTTACAAACAGAGTGTTAAGTTCGGGAAGGGGGAGTTACAAACAGAGTACAGTGTTTGGGAAGGGGGAGTTACAAACAGAGTGCAGAGTTCGGGAAGGGGGAGTTACAAACAGAGTGCAGTGTTCGGGAAGTGGGAGTTACAAACAGTGCAGAGTTCAGGAAGGGGGAGTTACAAACAGAATGCAGAGTTCGGGAAGGGGGAGTTATAAACAGAGTGCAGAGTTCGGGAAGGGGGAGTTACAGAGTGCAGAGTTCGGGAAGGGGGAGTTACAGAGTGCAGTGTTTGGGAAGGGGGAGTTACAAACAGAGTGCATAGTTCTGGAAGGGGGAGTTATAAACAGCGTGCAGAGTTCGGAAAGGGGGAGTTACAGAGTGCAGAGTTCAGGAAGGGGGAGTTACAGAGTGCAGTGTTCGGGAAGGGGGAGTTACAAACAGAGTGCATAGTTCTGGAAGGGGGAGTTATAAACAGAGTGCAGAGTTCGGGAAGGGGGAGTTACAAACAGTGCAGAGTTCGGGAAGGGGGAGTTACAGAGTGCAGAGTTTGGGAAGGGAGAGTTACAGAGTGCAGAGTTCGGGAAGGGGAAGTTACAAACAGAGTGCAGAGTTCGGGAAGGGGGAGTTACAGAGTGCTGAGTTTGGGAAGGGGGAGTTACAAACAGAGTGCAGTGTTCGGGAAGTGGGAGTTACAAACAGTGCAGAGTTCGGGAAGGGGGAGTTACAAACATAGTACAGTGTTCGGGAAGGGGGAGTTACAAACAGAGTGCAGAGTTCAGGAAGGGGGAGTTACAAACAGAGTGCAGTGTTTGGGAAGGGGGAGTTACAAACTGAGTGCTGAGTTCGGGAAGGGGGATTTACAAACAGAGTGTAGTGTTAGGGAAGTGGGAGTTACAAACAGTGCAGAGTTCGGGAAGGGGGGTTACAAACAGAATGCAGCGTTTGGGAAGGGGGAGTTATAAACAGAGTGCAGAGTTCGGGAAGGGGGAGTTACAGAGTGCAGTGTTCGGAAAGGGGAAGTTACAGAGTGCAGAGTTCAGGAAGGTGGAGTTACAGAGTGCAGAGTTCAGGAAGGTGGAGTTACAGAATGCAGAGTTCGGGAAGTGGGAGTTACAGAGTGCAGAGTTCGGGAAGGGGGAGTTACAGAGTGCAGAGTTCGGGAAGGGGGAGTTACAGAGTGCAGAGTTCGGGAAGGGGGAGTTACAAACAGAGTGCAGTGTTTGGGAAGGGGGAGTTACAAACTGAGTGCTGAGTTCGGGAAGGGGGATTTACAAACAGAGTGTAGTGTTAGGGAAGTGGGAGTTACAAACAGTGCAGAGTTTGGGAAGGGGAGTTACAAACAGAATGCAGAGTTTGGGAAGGGGGAGTTATAAACAGAGTGCAGAGTTCGGGAAGGGGGAGTTACAGAGTGCAGTGTTCGGAAAGGGGGAGCTACAAACAGAGTGCAGAGTTCGGGAAGGGGGAGTTACAAACAGAGTGCATAGTTCTGGAAGTTGGAGTTATAAACAGAGTGCAGAGTTCGGAAAGGGGGAGTTACAGAGTGCAGAGTTTGGGAAGGGGGAGTTACAGAGTGCAGTGTTCGGGAAGGGGGAGTTACAAACAGAGTGCATAGTTCTGGAAGGGGGAGTTATAAACAGAGTGCAGAGTTCAGGAAGAGGGAGTTACAGAGTGCATAGTTCGGGAATGGGGATTTACAGAGTGCAGAGTTCGGGAAGGGGGAGTTACAGAGTGCAGAGTTTGGGAAGGGGGAGTTACAGAGTGCAGAGTTCGGGAAAGGGGAGTTACAGAGTGCAGGGTTCGGGAAGCGGGAGTTACAAACAGAGTGCTAAGTTCGGGAAGGGGGAGTTACAAACAGAGTACAGTGTTTGGGAAGGGGGAGTTACAAACAGAGTGCAGAGTTCGGGAAGGGGGAGTTACAAACAGAGTGCAGTGTTCGGGAAGTGGGAGTTACAAACAGTGCAGAGTTCAGGAAGGGGGAGTTACAAACAGAATGCAGAGTTCGGGAAGGGGGAGTTATAAACAGAGTGCATAGTTCTGGAAGGGGGAGTTATAAACAGCGTGCAGAGTTCGGAAAGGGGGAGTTACAGAGTGCAGAGTTCAGGAAGGGGGAGTTACAGAGTGCAGTGTTCGGGAAGGGGGAGTTACAAACAGAGTGCATAGTTCTGGAAGGGGGAGTTATAAACAGAGTGCAGAGTTCGGGAAGGGGGAGTTACAAACAGTGCAGAGTTCGGGAAGGGGGAGTTACAGAGTGCAGAGTTTGGGAATGGAGAGTTACAGAGTGCAGAGTTCGGGAAGGGGAAGTTACAAACAGAGTGCAGAGTTCGGGAAGGGGGAGTTACAGAGTGCTGAGTTTGGGAAGGGAGAGTTACAAACAGAGTGCAGTGTTCGGGAAGTGGGAGTTACAAACAGTGCAAAGTTCGGGAAGCGGGAGTTACAAACATAGTACAGTGTTCGGGAAGGGGGAGTTACAAACAGAGTGCAGAGTTCAGGAAGGGGGATTTACAAACAGAGTGTAGTGTTAGGGAAGTGGGAGTTACAAACAGTGCAGAGTTCGGGAACGGGAGTTACAAACAGAATGCAGAGTTTGGGAAGGGGGAGTTATAAACAGAGTGCAGAGTTCGGGAAGGGGGAGTTACAGAGTGCAGTGTTCGGAAAGGGGGAGCTACAAACAGAGTGCAGAGTTCGGGAAGGGGGAGTTACAAACAGAGTGCATAGTTCTGGAAGTTGGAGTTATAAACAGAGTGCAGAGTTCGGAAAGGGGGAGTTACAGAGTGCAGAGTTTGGGAAGGGGGAGTTACAGAGTGCAGTGTTCGGGAAGGGGGAGTTACAAACAGAGTGCATAGTTCTGGAAGGGGGAGTTATAAACAGAGTGCAGAGTTCAGGAAGAGGGAGTTACAGAGTGCATAGTTCGGGAATGGGGATTTACAGAGTGCAGAGTTCGGGAAGGGGGAGTTACAGAGTGCAGAGTTTGGGAAGGGGGAGTTACAGAGTGCAGAGTTCGGGAAAGGGGAGTTACAGAGTGCAGGGTTCGGGAAGCGGGAGTTACAAACAGAGTGCTAAGTTCGGGAAGGGGGAGTTACAAACAGAGTACAGTGTTTGGGAAGGGGGAGTTACAAACAGAGTGCAGAGTTCGGGAAGGGGGAGTTACAAACAGAGTGCAGTGTTCGGTTAGTGGGAGTTACAAACAGTGCAGAGTTCAGAAAGGGGGAGTTACAAACAGAATGCAGAGTTCGGGAAGGGGGAGTTATAAACAGAGTGCAGAGTTCGGGAAGGGGGAGTTACAGAGTGCAGAGTTCGGGAAGGGGGAGTTACAGAGTGCAGTGTTTGGGAAGGGGGAGTTACAAACAGAGTGCAGAGTTCGGGAAGGGGGAGTTAAAAACAGAGTGCATAGTTCTGGAAGGGGGAGTTATAAACAGCGTGCAGAGTTCGGAAAGGGGGAGCTACAGAGTGCAGAGTTCAGGAAGGGGGAGTTACAGAGTGCAGTGTTCGGGAAGGGGGAGTTACAAACAGAGTGCATAGTTCTGGAAGGGGGAGTTATAAACAGAGTGCAGAGTTCGGGAAGGGGGAGTTACAAACAGTGCAGAGTTCGGGAAGGGGGAGTTACAGAGTGCAGAGTTTGGGAAGGGAGAGTTACAGAGTGCAGAGTTCGGGAAGGGGAAGTTACAAACAGAGTGCAGAGTTCGGGAAGGGGGAGTTACAGAGTGCTGAGTTTGGGAAGGGGGAGTTACAAACAGAGTGCAGTGTTCGGGAAGTGGGAGTTACAAACAGTGCAGAGTTCGGGAAGGGGGAGTTACAAACATAGTACAGTGTTCGGGAAGGGGGAGTTACAAACAGAGTGCAGAGTTCAGGAAGGGGGAGTTACAAACAGAGTGCATTGTTTGGGGGTGTACTGAATACAGAGTCCAGAGTTCAGCCATTTTTTCAAAAGTTACTTACCTCTGCATCCTCCATCCACATCTAACTTTCACCTCTTTTCAGCTCTGACCTCTGCATGCAATACCCCCCCCCCCCACACCCCCAATCCTGTGCCCCGCATCTTCTCCCCACCTCCTTAAAAGCTCCACCATCTTCCACATGTCTTAAGCCTAGTACACACTCTCGGTTTTCTCGGCAAGAACCAGCAAGAAAAAGCTTCCTTGCCGAGTAAACTGTGCGTATGTACGAGCTTTTCTGGTTTCTCATCGGGAAATCTGGCCAGAATCTCAACGAGAAAAATAGAGATCCACAGCTGCCGCTATCCATGGGTGTCACCCCTTTGGCGGGTGTCACCCGGGTGCGGCCTGCACCCCCCGCACCCACCTAGCAGTGCCTCTGAGTGCATGTTCCAGACGGAACCCCCACGAAAGCCTTGTACAAGATTATATTTCTCTCTCTTGACTTCTGAGTAACTATTCTAATGTTATCTGGGGACACGAGGATGTTCTATAGACGTCCTCTGAATGTATCTAATGACCTTCTAGAGTTAAATTCCATTTCTTAGCTTCTCTATTCCTATTCAGGACAATGGCGGAGGAGCGGGGACCGGAAAGGATCAGGTCTGTCCCTCAATAGATGGGGGGGGGGGGGGGCAGCCCGGAATACCAGCTCTGCTCGGCGAGGACATGGTCCTGGGGGGCAGTTCTATGTGAAAAGTGTCAACATACTAATTAAATCATCATTAATGGCACTAATTGGCACCCTAGGTGGTAGTTCCCGCAACAAGGCGGAGAATTGAATGGACTTATTAAATTGCTATGGAAACTGAAGAGCAGACTTACACATGTTGTCTGTGGCAGACATTATTGAGACAGAATTGGGACAGGGGGGGGGGGCCGCACAATGCGCTCGTCCCATATAGTGCAAAGCGTGACAGCATGACCGTGGAGGGGTAGGCTGGAGTTACACGTGGACCATAAACAGTGGGAACAGTCACATCATATTACACATGTTTAGCAAACACGGCAATGTTCCCTTCTATTTACAAATAAGAGATAAATAGCGGGGTAGGGGTGACATAGCGGCCGTGCAAGATGGTGGTCGTTCCTCAGCCGCGTGGTGAGAAGCCTGATAGTCCCAGCATCTGATGATAAGAAATAAGAAAGTCTGTATGGAGACAAAACTTTTGTTTTCTAGTTTTGAATGGAGTAGGGATCGGATTCCTGTCCCATTGGTGAGATTTACCTTCACTTCCCAGAAGCCATTTCCAGGGTCACAGTTGTCCAGTGGCGGCTGGTGCTGTATATGTTGGGGGGGGGGGGGGGCGGGAAACAAGACATTCCGCACGCCACCACCCCCCGTTATCTGTTGGTTGGCCCCACACTTAACAACCCCCCCTGGTTGGTCAGTAGGCCCAGCACTTACCCCATCTAGGTCACGGCAGCTTTGGCTCCTTCCTGCGACTCCTCCTCCTCCTTGGTGGCTTCACCTTGCATTTCGTGCTTTAAAGGCAGCTTCCTCCTTGGCCCTTGGCGGCTTCACCCTGAGCTTTACAGTGGATTCATCCCCAGTGGATTCACCCAGCGTCTCAAGCTTCAAAGTGGCTTCTTCCTTGGCTCCTCAGTGGCTTCACCCTGCATCTGGAGCTTCACGGCGGCTTCCTCCTCGGCCCCTCGGTGGCTTCACCCTGTGTCTCGAGGTTCATGGGGGCTTCATCCTCTGTGGCTTCACCCTGCATCTCAAGCTTCAAAGCGTCTTCTTCCTCGGACCCTCGGTGGCTTCACCCTGCGTCTGAAGCTTCATGGGGGCTTCCTCCTCGGCCCCTCTGTGGCTTCACCCTAAGTCTCGAGCTTCACTGGGGATTCCTCCTCGGCCCCTTGTGGCTTCACCCTGTGTCTCAAGCTTCACGGGGGATCCCTCCTCGGCCCCTCGGGAGCTTCATCCTGTGTCTTGAGCTTCACGGTGGTTTCCTCTACGTGGCTTTACCCTGTGTCTCGAGCTTCACGGGGGCGTCCTCCTCGGCCCCTCTGTGGCTTCACCCCGTGTCTGGAGCTTCACGGGGAATTCCTCCTTGGCCCCTCGGGAGGTTCACCCTGCATCTTGAGCTTCACAACGGCTTCCTCCTTGGCGGCTTCACCCTGCGTCTCAAGCTTCAAAGCGGCTTCTTCCTCCGGTCATCGGTGGCTTCACCCTGCGTCTGGAGCTTCACGGGGGCTTCCTTATCGGCCCCTCGAAACACAAATTCCCTCCCCCATCTCCTCGTGGTACCCCACCCACCTTACATAATACCACAGCCCCCATCAAGGCTGGTCTGGGACAAAAATTTGGCCCTGGACTTCATCCAGACTGGCCCACTTTGACAGGTCTCTCCGGACAACTGCCACCCAGCCACCCAAGCCCCCTCTCCCCCTTCACTAGCCACTCCACTTTATTAGAGTAGAACGGCTGGTACTGGTACTCTTATAGGCAGTACCAGTGGGGAAGCTAGACATTATTTTAGCCGGGGCAAAGAATCAGTTCGGTGCCCCCTTCCCCCCATGGGACAAGATTAGGCAGAAGTGAGAAAATCCCAGGCCGTAGCTTTTGAGTCAGCTGTCTGTCCCCTCACCTGTGCTCCTTCTGGTCCCCCCAATGCTCCTATGTCGCCCACCCTGCTCCTCTGGTCCTCCCCCTGCTTAACTGTTGCCCTCCAGGTGAGCGCTGCGGGGAGGGAGAGACAGAGGAGCGAAGGGGGGGCAGCGGTCCGCTGTCGCTGAAGCCGGCCCACTGAGCCATCGACCCACTGGGAAACTCCCGGTAGTCCCAATGCCCAGTCCATCCCTGGCCCCCATCCCAGCCCTCGTTGCAGGCATCAACCATCCCGGTATAGCCTCTGCCAACCGAGGACGTCATATGACGCAGCCGCAAAGAAGATGCAGGAGATCAGCGTCAGGTAAATGCTACAAAGGAGACAAGAAGTAAAACTTTACGACACGAAATGCTTCTCAGTCACTTCTAGTCTCTTCTGCGAACTTGTGGGATAGTCTTTGCACAGCTACCAGTTACATAACTAAGTGGAGGAGCAGGCAGCATCTGCCGCACATGTCATGAAATGTCCTCCACTAAACGCTCAGATGAATCTATAAACGGTCAGATTAATGGGAACAAACACCGTGTTCTGGCCGGCTGCGCTTTTCCAGGGCTGTATCCGATGTTTACCCGCTTAATTAATTACATTTCCTTTCAACCGCAACTCGAAAATGTTTTCCTTTTGATTGTTATCTCGCAAAAATTCTCCAACTCAACTTTTCAACTCCAGCGAAGTCTCTTCCCTCCTAAACGCCTGTTTATATTTGTGACCCGTCAGGCCGAGATGAAAAGAGCCAAGGTTGGGAAATGCACCAAAGAGAGGTCTGCGTCCCATCGGACAATTCCCTGGAAAAAAAAAGGGGGGGGGAGTATTAACTGCTTCGACGCTTAAAAAAATGTTCTGCTGATTGTAATAAAGTGGACGGCAGAACACGTGCTGCAGATTCTTCACCGGGAACAGGAAAAATCGCAGGGAAAGCCAACACTTTTCAGGGTCTGATCGGTTCTCCTTCATCAGGGCCTATATTTGTAGACCAGGGGTGTCAAACTAACGTTCATGCAGTGGCAGCTGGTGCTCAAACTTTTTTGGGGGGGCGCAAACAAACAAAAAAAAAAAGAAAAGAAAAACAATTGCAGCCTCACTGTGCCCATCAATCACACTCACTGTGTACATCAAACACACTCACTGTGCCCATCAAACACACTCACTGTGCCCATCAAACGCAGCCACTCTGTCATCAATGGTCACCACTGTGCTATCAATTGTCACCGCTGTCCCCATCAATTGTCACCACTGTGCCATCAATTGTCACCACTGTGCCATCAATTGTTACCACTGTGCCATCATTTGTCCCCACTGTGCCATCAATTGTCACAACTGTGCCCATCAATTGTTGCCACTGTGCCATGCCAAACACAGCCACTGTGCCATCAAACGCAGCCACTGTGCCATCAATTGTCACCACTGTGCCATCAATTGTTACCACTGTGCCATCATTTGTCGCCACTGTGCCATCAATTGTCACAACTGTGCCCATCAATTGTCGCCACTGTGCCATGCCAAACGCAGCCACTGTGCCATCAATTGTCACCACTGTGCCCATCAATTGTTGCCACTGTGCCCTTTAACATGCTGCCAGATTGCCCCCTGCCACACTTACCTTTCTCGGTCAGCTATCCTCCTTACACCTGTGGTAGAGATTTTTCAAATCCATACTTATAAGATTTGTATGAAGATGTATATGTCTTTCTTTTACAAGGCTTGATTATTAATGTGACCGGGATTTGTCTTTAGATGAATCTGTCATCTGAAGAGCATGTTTTTGGAGTCAACAACTGGCTCCGCTGTGGAAGTACACCTAACAAAAGATTCTTTGGATCATAGATTAGCATATGGATGTTACCTCATTGTATTTACAGAATTTCCTGCCATCCTCCTGTCTGATTGAACAAAACACATTTAGATTGACTGTGTTAATTAAACAATAGTGTGGCCAGACAGGAAAGTCATTCAGCTAGGTGTCATATGCAAGTATGGGAACTCACAGGTTAGTTAATGATCACAAGGGAAGTTGGTAGGGGTCAATTATGACATCCTTTGGCACAGAGAGGTGACAGCAAGAGGATACCGGTTGGGGGTCCTTAAAACAACCAATCGGATCCTCGGGAATTTAAGATTATGGAGGAGAAAATATGTGCTCAGGGGTATAAAAATCCAGTTCAGCTGGACAAATGAGCATAGTAGGATATCCTGATGTAGACCACAGCCTGGTAAAGTACTCTCTTTCTCTTACCTGGCAGGGGAGACACCATGATCATGAAGGTGGTTCTCCCAGGGCGAGGCTCGGCCATTGCACTCCGGCTGGGCTGATCGAGGTGTCTTCCCTGCCACTGCTCGGCCTTTTGGCTAAGATCAGGTGTGGTATCCGTTTTTGTCAGTTGCTAGAGGAGCGCTGAAGCACCTCCTATATGTGGAGGGCGGATGCAATCCAATAGCGTCATTGCACCTGGAAGGGTGGTTTCAGCAGGGACTATGCCGTGCTGCCCGACAGATACTGGGGGCCGGCCAATGGTTGCGTCTGAGCCACCTGGAAGGGTGCTTCTGGTGAGGATGGGTGGCTGCGCCTGGTCTGGTCTTTTTGCCGGGTTCTAGTCTGGCCTTCTGGCTGGCTGGTGTAAGTGCTGTCCCTGTCAGAGATCTGGTAGGAGGAGCTGGAACTGCCCTGATGGAAAGACGGGGTAGGGCCATGCAAATCCTGCTGGGTTGACAGGGAGTCTGGAAGGGTTAGTATTGGTGGAGGCTGCTAGATGGGGGCAGCTTCTTCCCAAGAAAACCTGGAAGGGCTCTCTTTCTGGCAGGGGTGGAGGGCTGCACTGGCCGGTCAGGGGGTTAGATTTGGAACGGAAAAGCCTATGGTGCATGTGCCCCTGGAGTGGCAGTCCAGGGGTGTCTGAGAATCACTGTGAGTGAGGGTCACTTTGATTTAACGACACCACGGTCACTGCACCAGCTACACGCTTTTTTAACACCTGCCTCCTGGGCCGGGCCTTTTGGCCAGGACCGGAGGAATTTTTTATTCCTGGCCGGAGGGCCTGGTCATTGTTGAACACAATGACCACTTCTTTCACTCTCCTCTCCACTATCCCTTTCCCCCACTTTATTAAATGTATTTCCTATGTTTGTCACGTTTTTGTCTTTTTTTTGTTTGTGCACGTTTTGTACACAGTGTGATTAGTAGGGTGCCGGTCCTCGGGCCAGCCCTGAACGTCTTGGGAGTGGGTGGACATGGCCTTCTGGCTTAGTTCGCCTGCTCTCATGGGGTCTCCCTTCGGGGGAGTCCCACCTAGTACTTGGAGGGTTCTGTTTTGGCAGTCCCTCCAAGGAAGTTGGGTCCGTGTCGGCTTCGGTTGCTCGGACCACAGTAACTCAGTCCCCGTCTGGAGCCTAACGCCCCGGGGGATCAGGGTTTGGGTCCCTTCTGCACAGGAGGACCACTTGACGTTGCACCCGTCTGCACGTTTTTGTGAACCCTCTTTATGTGTGTGCACATTTTTTCTGCACCGGGTGGAGTTTTTTGAGTGTGTTTCACACGCCATAGGCTTTTAAAAAAAAAAAAAAAGTACCCTCTCTCTCTTACCTGGCAGGGGAGACACCATGATCATGAAGGTGGTTCTCCCAGGGCGAGGCTCGGCCATTGCACTCCGGCTGTGCTGATCGAGGTGTCTTCCCTGCCACTGCTCGGCCTTTTGGCTAAGATCAGGTGTGGTATCCGTTCTCGTCAGTTGCTAGAGGAGCGCTGAAGCACCTCCTATATGTGGAGGGTGGATGCAATCTAATAGCGTCATTGCACCTGGAAGGGTGGTTTCAGCAGGGACTATGCCGTGCTGCCCGACAGATACTGGGGGCCGGCCAATGGTTGCGTCTGAGCCACCTGGAAGGGCGCTTCTGGTGAGGATGGGTGGCTGCGCCTGGTCTGGTCTTTTTGCAGGGTTCTAGTCTGGCCTTCTGGCTGGCTGGTGTAAGTGCTGTCCCTGTCAGAGATCTGGTAGGAGGAGCTGGAACTGCCCTGATGGAAAGACGGGGTAGGGCCATGCAAATCCTGCTGGGTTGACAGGGAGTCTGGAAGGGTTAGTATTGGTGGAGGCTGCTAGATGAGGGCAGCTTCTTCCCAAGAAAACCTGGAAGGGCTCTCTTTCTGGCAAGGGTGGAGGGCTGCACTGGCCGGTCGGGGGGTTAGATTTGGAACGGAAAAGCCTATGGTGCATGTGCCCCTGGAGTGGCAGTCCAGGGGTGTCTGAGAATCACTGTGAGTGAGGGTCACTTTGATTTAACGACACCACGGTCACTTCACCAGCTACACGCTTTTTTAGCACCTGCCTCCTGGGCCGGGCCTTTTGGCCAGGACCGGAGGAATTTTTTATTCCTGGCCGGAGGGCCTGGTCATTGTTAAACACAATGACCACTTCTTTCACTCTCCTCTCCACTATCCCTTTCCCCCACTTTATTTAATTTATTTCCTATGTTTGTCACGTTTTTGTCTTTTTTTGTTTGTGCACGTTTTGTACACAGTGTGATTAGTAGGGTGCCGGTCCTCGGGCCAGCCCTGAACGTCTTGGGAGTGGGTGGACATGGCCTTCTGGCTTAGTTCACCTGCTCTCATGGGGTCTCCCTTCGGGGGAGTCCCACCTAGTACTTGGAGGGTTCTGTTTCGGCAGTCCCTCCAAGGAAATTGGGTCCGTGTTGGCTTCGGTTGCTCAGGCCACAGTACCTCAGTCCCCGTCTGGAGCCTAACGCCCCGGGGGATCAGGGTTTGGGTCCCTTCTGCACAGGAGGACCACTTGACGTTGCACTCGTCTGCACGTTTTTGTGAACACTCTTTATGTGTGTGCACATTTTTTCTGCACCGGGTGGAGTTTTTTGAGTGTGTTTCACACGCCATAGGCTTTTCAAAAAAAAAAAAGTACTCTCTCTCTCTTCCTCCTCTCTTCCTCTACTCTCTCTCTCTCTTTCTCTCTCTCTCTCTCTCTCTTGGTGATGTGATGTAACCTCTCTCTCTCTCTCTCTCTCTGGCTCTGTCTCTCTCTCTCTCTCTCTCTTCTCTAATCCTTTTCTCCCTTCCCTACTGCTTATCTTAACATATTGTTGAATCCTTTACAGCCATTATTATTATTATTTGTATCTTATATGTTAGAACACTACTGGTATGTTGTATGTGGATCAGCTGTATCCTCTTTGATTAAAAGTAATATCATTTATGTTATGGTTGTAAATATTAGAATAATACCAGTGTCTTCTAATCCTTTTTCTCTTTTCCACACCCCAATCGTTTGCTTTAATTTTTAGATAGACAAGAAGGTTTTTATAGCTTATATTAATTATTTACGTGCATAGTTAAGATAGTCATAACACACCGTCCCTCGATGTCTTCTCATGCCCTCGATGTCGCTTCAGCCAATCAGGTTATTGGTAACCAGAACCAGTGAACCTGATTGGTAGAGATGCCTGTCAGGCCGCATACACACGATCCGTCCAACCTGATGAGAATGGGCCGACTGACCGTTTTCATCGGTTCACAGACTGAAGGTCTGATGTGCGTACACACCATCAGTTCAAAAACCGATCGTGTCAGAACGCGGTGACGTAAAACACACTGATGTGCTGAAAAAATGAAGTTCAATGCTTCCAAGCATGCATCGACTTGATTCTGAGCATGTGCAGGTTTTTGAACCAATGCTTTTGCATACTAACTATTGGTTTGGACCGATGGTCAGGTGTCCATCAGTCCGATTTTAAAGCAAGTTTTAAAACTTTGGTCCAAAGGACGACAGACCGATGGGCCGTACACACGGTCGGTTTGGACCGATGAAACTGGACAACAGTCCATTTTAATCGGTTTGGACCGATCGTGTGTACGCGGCCATAGTGATAACCAGGGAACACACCCCCCCCCCCGTACGCCCCCTGGTTAACTATTTGGAAGCCAAATAAAGTCCTCAGACTGTAATCAGAAAGCCTATCAGAGCCGCTGGTACTGATAGACACTTCCACAGCCAACCAGCTGCCGTTATTCAGATGGCCGGCGCTCACCAGGGGGCCGTCCATCTGAATAGTGGGCGGCAGTGCTGACAATACATAGATTCATGTATTGTATTCAGTGGCGGTGCAGGAGAGCGAGGGGGCGGTGCTCCTGCGCCCTCTATGGACGCACCACCACTGCCCCAGTCTCCAACAACTTCCATAGTATATCCCCAGCCTCCAACTGGCAGGCCGCATGAGCATTATGGTTGCCCTGAAAGGGCCAGTTGTATCTGTAGAATTATATAAATGTATCTACTCCTTATGATAATAAATAATTTCCTCTGCATTTGATCAATACAGTGGAATGTCAGTTTACGAGTAATGCTGTTAACGAGCGTTTTGAATAACGAGCAACTTTTTCTTTTTTAAATCCCAACTCGGTTTGCACGTTTTTTCTCGCAAAACGAGCAAAATTCAAGCTAATAGAGTGTGCAGTATCACATTTGGCCAGAGGTGCAGGGGCGCTGGTGACACTCAGAATGGTTTGGAGCCGTTCGGAATCACTTGGAATACCTTGTGCTCGGAAACAGTTCCTAAATGTTTCCGAGGGTTTCCAAGATCAGCCTAGCTGTCCCTGAGTATTTTCAAAGCTCTCCAGCTCCCCCCTCTCACTTCTAGCCACATGCGGTATTGCATGCCATAGAAATCAATGCGGAACAGATTATCTTTCCGTTTCCATTGACTTCTATGAGGAGACTCTCTTTGATATGCGAGTGCTTTGGATTACAAGCATTCTCCTGGAATGGATTATACTAGTTATCCGAGGTTCCAATGTACTGGTTTTAGTAATATTATAAGACTGCGAGGGGTGGGATGAGGACCGGCGCAGAGGCCACTTCCATTTATGTTGCAGATGATGCAAGTCTGAAAAGGAGAGTCACCACCATTGGTATCATCCACAAGAAACTTTATTGGAGACTACTCCGAGAGAACATGGTTCTGCCATGGTGGATGACACCAGCAGTGTGAGACTTTCCCCCATTTTCAACTGGTGTAGAATTGTATTATTCTCATTACAATTTATAAGCAGACGTCCAGAGCACCCTGTTACCCTTTACATCAGAAATTACAAGTACCCCAATCTCCCTTAGATCACAGTGCACCCCCTTACCCTGTGCTGCTGCTGGGAAGAAGCTGGGGCAGAGCTGGGAAGAAGAAAGTGCAGAGTGTGGAGGAGGACCAGAGGAGGGCTGGGGTCAACTGGCAGAGTCTACAGAACTAAATGCTGGTACCAGGTGTGGAGGAGATGAGGGGGTTCTGCAGTTGAAGTGGTGAAAGCAACAAAAACAAATGGACAAGTGTAAGGACTTGAGGGACTTTGACAAATTGTAATGTTGAGACGACTGGTTCAGAGCAACTCCAAACCTGTGGCTAGGATGTTCCCGATCTGCAATGGTCAGAACAAACCAAAAGTTGTCCAAGAAAGGAGAACCAACAGGTGACAGGGAAGTAGCCAAGGCTCATTGATGGAGGTGTGGAGTGAAGGCTCATTGATGGAGGTGGGGAGGGAAGGCTCATTGATGGAGGTGGGGGAGGGAAGGCTCATTGATGGAGGTGGGGAGGGGAGACTCATTGATGAAGACGGGGAGGGAAGGCTCATTGATGGAGGTGGGGAGGGAAGGCCCATTGATGAAAGAGGGGAGGGAAGGCTCATGGAAGGAGGTGGGGGAGGGAAGGCTCATTGATGGAGGTGGGGAGGGAAGGCTCATTGATGGAGGTGGGGAAGGGAAGGCTCATTGATGGAGGTGGGGAGGGAAGGCTCATTGATGGAGGTTTGGAGGGAAGGCTCATTGGTGGAGGTGGGGAGGGAAGGCCCATTGATGGAGGTGGAGGTTTGGAGGGAAGGCTCATTGGTGGAGGTGGAGGGAAGGCTGGGGAGGGAAGGCTAATTGATGGAGGTGGGGGAAGGCTGGGGGGGGGGGAAGGCTCATTGATGGAGGTGGGAAGGGAAGGCATTGATGGAGGTGGGAGGGAGGGAAGGCTCATTGAAGGGATGGTTAGGGAGGGAGGGCTCATTGGGAGGGAAGGCTTTGATGGAGGGAGGGAGGCTCATTGGTGGAGGTGGGGAGGGAAGGCTCATTGATTGATGGAGGTGGGTGGGGAGGGAAGACTCATTGATGGAGGTGGGAGGGGGAAGGCTCATTGATGGAGGTTAGGGAGGGAAGGCTCGTTGATGGAGGTTTGGAGGGAAGGCTCATTGATGGAGGCTCATGGGAGGGAAGGCTCATTGATGGAGGTGGGGAGGGAAGGCTCATTGATGGAGGTGGGAGGGGAAGGCTCATTGATGGAGGTGGGAGGGAAAGTTCATTGATGGAGGTGGGAGGGAAGACGGCTCATCGATGGAGGTGGGAGGGAAGGTTCATTGATGGAGGTGGGGAGGAAAGGCTCATCGATGGAGGTGGGAGGGATGATGGGGGGAAGGTTCATTGATGGAGGTGGGAGGGAAGGCTCATCGCTGATGGAGGGGGGCTCATTGATGGAGGGGGGGAAGGCTCATTGATGGCGCATTGATGGAGGTGGGTAGGGAAGGCTCATTGATGGAGGGGGGGAGGGAAGGTTCATTGATAAAAGTTGGAGGAAGGCTCACTGATGGAGGTGGGGAGGGAAGGCTCACTGATGGAGGTGGGAGGGGGAAGGCTCATTGATGGAGGTGGGAGGAGGGAAGGCTCGTTGATGGAGGTGTGGAGGGAAGGCTCATTGATGGAGGTGGGGAGGGAAGGCTAATTGATGGAGGTTTGGAGGGAAGGCTCATTGGTGGAGGTGGGGAGGGAAGGCTAATTGATGGAGGTGGGTGGGGGGGGGGAGACTCATTGATGGAGGTGGGAAGGGAAGGCTCATTGATGGAGGTTAGGGAGGGAAGGCTCATTGATGGAGGTTTGGAGGGAAGGCTCATTGGTGGAGGTGGGGAGGGAAGGCTAATTGATGGAGGTGGGTGGGGAGGGAAGACTCATTGATGGAGGTGGGAGGGGGAAGGCTCATTGATGGAGGTTAGGGAGGGAAGGCTCGTTGATGGAGGTTTGGAGGGAAGGCTCATTGATGGAGGCGGGGAGGGAAGGCTCATTGGTGGAGGTGGGGAGGGAAGGCTCATTGATGGAGGTGGGAGGGGGAAGGCTCATTTATGGAGGTTGGAGGGGGAAGGCTCATTGATGGAGGTGGGAGGGAAAGTTCATTGATGGAGGTGGGAGGGACGGCTCATCGATGGAGGTGGGAGGGAAGGTTCATTGATGGAGGTGGGGAGGAAAGGCTCATCGATGGAGGTGAGGGGCTCATTGATGGAGGTGGCAGAGGGAAGGTTCATTGATGGAGGTGGGAGGGAAGGCTTATCGCTGGAAGTGGGGGGCTCATTTATGGAGGGGGGGAAGGGATGGCGCATTGATGGAGGTGGGTAGGGAAGGCTCATTGATGGAGGTGGGGAGGGAAGGTTCATTGATAAAAGTTGGAGGAAGGCTCACTGATGGAGGTGGGGGAGGGAAGGCTCACTGATGGAGGTGGGAGGGGGAAGGCTCATTGATGGAGGTGGAGGAGGGAAGGCTCGTTGATGGAGGTGTGGAGGGAAGGCTCATTGATGGAGGTGGGGAGGGAAGGCTCATTGATGGAGGTGGGGAGGGAAGGCTCATTGATGGAGGTGGGGGGGAAAGGTTCATTGATGAAGCTGGGAAGAGAAGGCTCATTGATGGAGGTGGGAGGGGGAAGGCTCATTGATGGAAGTGGGGAGGGAAGGCATATTGATGGAGGTGGGAGGGGGAAGGCTCATTGATGGAGGTGGGGAGGGAAGGCTCATTGATGGAGTTGGGAGGAAAAGCTCAGTGATGGAGGTGGGGAGGGAAGGCTTATTGTAGTTGGGAGGAAAGGCTCATTAATGGAGGTGGGAGGGGGAAGGCTCATTGATGGAGGTGGGAGGGAAAGTTCATTGATGGAGGTGGGAGGGAAGGCTCATCGATGGAGGTGGGAGGGAAGGTTCATTGATGGAGGTGGGGAGGAAAGGCTCATCGATGGAGGTGAGGGGCTCATTGATGGAGGTGGGGGAGGGAAGGTTCATTGATGGAGGTGGGAGGGAAGGCTTATCGATGGAGGTGGGGGGCTCATTTCTGGAGGTGGGGAGGGGAAGGCGCATTGATGGAGGTGGGGAGGGAAGACTCATTGATGGAGGTGGGGAGAGAATGCTCATTGATAGAGGTGGGGAGGGAAGGTTCATTGATAAAGGTTGGGGGAAGGCTCACTGATGGAGGTGGGGGAGGGAAGGCTCACTGATGGAGGTGGAGAGGGAAGGCTCATTGATGGAGGTGGGAGGAAGGCTCGTTGATGGAGGTAGGGAGGGAAGGCTCGTTGATGGAGGTGGGGAGGGAAGGCTCATTGATGGAGGTGGGGAGGGAAGGCTCATTGATGGAGGTGGGGGGGGGGGAAGGTTCATTGATGGAGGTGGGAAGGGAAGGCTCATTGATGGAGGTGGGAGGGGGAAGGCTCATTGATGGAAGTGGGGAGGGAAGGCATATTGATGGAGGTGGGAGGGGGAAGGCTCATTGATGGAGGTGGAGGAGGGAAGGCTTATTGATGGAGGTGGGGAGAGAAGGCTCATTGATGGAGGTGGAAGAGGGAAGGCTCATTGATGGAAGTGGGGAGGGAAGGCTTATTGATGGAGGTGGGGAGGGAATGCTCATTGATGGAGGTGGGGGGGGGGAGACTCATTGATGAAGGTGGGGAGGGAAGGCTCATTGATGGAGTTGGGAGGAAAAGCTCAGTGATGGAGGTGGGGAGGGAAGGCTCATTGGAGTTGGGAGGAAAGGCTCATTAATGGAGGTGGGAGGGGGAATGCTCATTGATGGAGGTGGGAGGGAAGGTTCATTGATGGAGGTGGGAGGGAAGGCTCATCGATGGAGGTGGGAGGGAAGGTTCATTGATGGAGGTGGGGAGGAAAGGCTCATCGATGTAGGTGAGGGGCTCATTGATGGAGGTGGGGGAGGGAAGGTTCATTGATGGAGGTGGAAAGGGAAGGCTTATCGATGGAGATGGGGGGCTCATTTATGGAGGTGGGGAGGGGAAGGCGCATTGATGGAGGTGGGTAGGGAAGGCTAATTGATGGAGGTGGGGAGAGAATGCTCATTGATAAAGGTGGGGAGAAAAGGTTCATTGATAAAGGTTGGGGGAAGGCTCACTGATGGAGGTGGGGGAGGGAAGGCTCACTGATGGAGGTGGGGAGGGAAGGCTTATTGATGGAGGTGGGGAGGAAAGCTCATTGATGTAGGTGGGGAGGAAAGGCTCGTTGATGGAGGTGGGGAGGGAAGGCTCATTGATGTAGGTGGGGAGGGAAGGCTCATTGATGGAGGTGGGGGGGGGGAGGTTAATTGATGGAGGTGGGAAGGGAAGGCTCATTGATGGAGGTGGGGGAGGGAAGGCTCATTGATGGAGGTGGGGAGGGAATGCTCATTGATGGAGGTGGGGAGGGAAGGCTCATTGATGGAGGTGGGGAGGGAAGGCTTATTGATGGAGGTGGGGAGGGAAGGCCCATTGATGGAGGTGGAGGAAGGAAGGCTCATTGATAGAGGTGGAGGAAGGAAAGCTCATTGATGGAGGTGGGGAGGGAAGGCTCATTGATGGAGGTGGAGGAAGGAAGGCTCATTTATGGAGGTGGGGAGGGAAGGCTCATTGATGGAGGTGGGGGAGGGAAGGCTCATTGATGAAGGTGGGGAGGGAAGGCTCATTGATGGAGGTGGGGAGGGAAGGCTCATTGATGGAGGTGGGAGGGAAGGCTTATTGATGGAGGTGGGGAGGGAAGGCTCATTGATGGAGGTGGGGAGGGAAAGCTGGCCCGTGTAGTTTAATCCAATGTAAGAGCTACTGAATTGCTGTAGTATGTTGTTGTGTGTTGTTTGTTGTGTATGGGGCTGTGTAACCACAGACCGGTCAGGGTGTCTATGTTGACTTGTGTCCACAGCCAAAAGCCCCTACAATGCCCATGTTAACATCAGAACTGGAGCACGGAACAATGGAAGAAGATGGCCTGGTCTGATGAATTCAAGATTGGTCTGAGGAACACAACAATGCAGTGTTGACTTGGCCTCCATTATATCCAGATCTCAATCCAATCGAACATCAGTGGCATGTGCTAGTGGAGTCCATGCCTTGATGGGTTATGAAATGTTATTGGTATTGTTTATATATTCCAGGATGGTCTGGTGTCATAGACAATCAGAATTGACTCGTTAAGATAGCAGAGGAAGGAGGCAGCAGACAGAAATGACACTCAGTGCTCTGGACTGAGACAAGTACACACTATAGAGGGATGTGCTTTGTTCAGATTTCATGTCTGAGGTTTACACCCAGTGTAACATTTCCCGTGAATGGGTGACTCCAGGGAAGTCCCCCTCCATACAGACAATATCAGCACTCAGCTCAGAACATTGTCTGCTGGCTGATCTGGGGCTCCTACCTGTTTTTTTCCCCCATGATGACCTCATGGTATGTTGCAGCATTACCGTGGCGTTAAGTAATATTTGTGCGGGACGCCATCCAGGCTGATGTGTGTGGCGGGACTGACCTTTCCACGGATGTGCTCGGAGTCTAGACAATAGCACCAGATATGGGACACATCCAAACATTGACCAATGCTCATAGCAGGGAGCCAAGCATATCATCATAATACAAGTAAACAGGGTGAGAAAACATCCGCCAATCACGGGTCTATTACATCATCACTTAACGCTGCAAATTGAGCTCTGAGGGCTGATGTCAGCCGTCTTCCGGATAGAATGGTGGCCAGCCTCACTTATCCCACTTCCTTTCAGCCTGGGTTGTCATGGACATCTGGATCTCCTCCAGTCAGTTTGTGGATATTTCACTCACTCCAGTGGTAGCTGCACGTCAGTTCTTAGGGTGTTCTTACTAATGGTGACAACGGCGCAGAATGCCTGTGCAATAAGCACCCGCCTATAGTCCCCACTGGAATCCTGACAACACAGGAGAACAACCGGAAGACTGGGGGAAGCGTTGTCAGGCTATAACAAGAAGTTCTTAAATGAAGACTTTTATGGCGGGATCACTGGGTATTGTTTTAATGAAAGCTGCAAATTTAGATTTAACACTTTTGACATTAACATGCTAAAGATGATACAAGATTTTAGTGATTGGGTTTGCATCTAATGTAAAAGGGAGGGAACCTTGTAAAATATGTTTTATAAAGCCTACATGGAGTTACTGAGTTTTCTGTTGAGTCTTATTTATCATGAATGGATATTGTCAGAGCCGCCTCCTTCCATACAATCTGCTGACCTGAGTTTACATCGGGATACCCAGTTTTTATCTGCATTTTGTAAGATCTGAAATGTGAAACCACAGAACTTTTTCCTGTCCCTGTGGGCCAATGAGATATCAGCTCTTGCAATCTTGGCAGAGGCAGGGCTTTGCTTCATAATCCACCCCCCCCCCCCAATGACTGGGGATCTGTTACTGACTTACCATGAATGGTTGTGAACTGTAGCTGTGTGGAGGCGGCCATCTTTGCCGAGGCAGGGCTTTGCTTCCTTATATCAGAGCTGCCCCCCCCCTTCCTCAATGACTGGGGATCAGTTACTGACTGACAATGGCTTGTTCTGTACTGTAGCTCTGTGTGGAGGCGGGCATCTTGGTAGAGGCAGGGCTTTGCTTCCTCATATCAGAACTGCCCCCCCCCCCAATGACTGGGGATCAGTTACTGACTTACCATGAATGGTTGTGAACTGTAGCTCTATGTGGAGGCAGCCATATTGGCAGAGGCAGGGCTTTGCTTCCTCATATCAGAGCTGCCCCCCCCCCTTCCTCAATGACTGGAGATCTGTTACTGACTGACCATGGCTTGTTCTGTACTGTGTCTCTGTGTGGAGGCGGCCATCTTGGTAGAGGCAGGGCTTTACTTCCTATTGTCAGAGCTGACCCCCCCCCCCCAATGACTGGGGATCTGTTACTGACTTACCATGGCTTATTCTGTACTGTGTCTCTGTGTGGAGGTGGCCATCTTGGCAGAGGCAGGGCTTTGCTTCCTCATATCAGAGCTGCCCCCCTCCTCAATGACTCAGTTACTGACTTACCATGGCTTGTTCTGTACTGTAGCTCTGTGTGGAGGCGGGTTTCTTGGCAGAGACAGGGCTTTGCTTCCCCATGTCAGAGCTGCTCCCCGATGACTAATGATCTGTTACTGACTTACCATGGCTTGTTGTGAACTGTAGCTCTGTGTGGAGGGGCGGTCATCTTGGCAGAGGCATGCCTCCTCATATCAGAGCTGCCGCCCCCCCCCCTTCTCAATGACTTGGAGATCTGTTACTGACTTACCATGGTTGTACTGTGTCTCTGTGTGGTGGCAGCCATCTTGGTAGAGGCAGGGCTTTGCTTGCTCATATCAGAGCTGCCCCCCTTCTCAATGACTTGGAGATCTGTTACTGACTTACCATGGCTGTATGGTGTCTCTGTGTGGTGGCGGCCATCTTGATAGAGGCAGGGCTTTGCTTCCCCATGTCAGAGCTGCCCTGCTGATAAGGAGTGGCCCAATAACTGATGTGGGTATTATCAAGAAGAAGGAGGGGGGATGAAGGCACAGATCCACAGAATGGTTGGAGCAGAAGGAGGGAGATCCTTGCACTGCAGGTCCTCAGGTACAGCTTCCCCTACAGCAATAAGAACGATGAGCAGCACAGATCATCTCATACTGCATGTAAAGGGAATACGAGGCTTCAGAACAAGAAAGGCACTACTATTTTTCAAGAGAAATTCAGAGCAAAAGGTACATTTTTTAAGGGACTGCTTTGGCACAATTAACATTTCTAGAACTTCCCTGCTAAAAGCAAATCTTTGCTTTTTGAATTTTGATCCACTATAAGTCTCCAATCAGAAAGTGGACCTCAGGGTGTCGGTAGGGGCAGGCTGCTCTCCAACCAAGGCTTCCTGCAAGCCACTTGGGGACAATAGTTGAACTACCGGTGAAGCTCACCCAATGTATGAATCAGTAAGTACGTGTCAAAGAATAATTTTTTATTGTGAGGTCAAAAGCCATTGCATTTCAGGCATTTGGAAGTCTTCTGATGGAGAATGCATCGGAGGGACTGAGAATACCTGAAGGAGGTGTGACAATGCTGTGCCCGGCCATTGGGATGAAATAGCCAAAAATGGCGCAGGGTTCTAAAGGATACAGATTGAGGGGCTCCAGAGTGTTTGTTTTGAATGGCGAAATTTTGGCTTTTTTTTATCTTATATTTCTTTATTAATAAAAAAATGTTATCATTACAGACCAGATTACATTTTTATTGGAGAGGAGAGTATCGTACTTATCTCACTATTAAATTAATACATAAATTCCGTATTTCCAAAATGTAATCACTTCAGCCCCAGAGGATTTGTCTGCCAAATGAACGGGCCACCTTTTGCGATTCGCCACTGCGTCGCTTTAACTGACAATTGCGCGGTCGTGCAACGTGGCTCCCAAATAGAGATTTCTTTTGGTGGTATTTGATCACCTCTGCGGGTTTCATTTTTTGTGCTATAAACAAAAATAGAGCGACATTTTTTCCTCAGTTTAGGCCGATACGTATTTTTCTACGTATTATTGGTTAAAAAAATCGCAATAAGCGTTTATTAATTGGTTTTCGCAAAAGTTATAGGCCCAGATTCACAGAGTGTGGGCGCACATTACGCCGCCATAGAGCAAACGTCGTACGCCACGCCAACGTAGCGCGGAGAGGCAAGCATTGCATTCAGCAAGCCAGTGCTCCTAACTAGGGATGAGCCGAACACCCCTGGGTTCGGTTCGCACCAGAACCTGCCAACAGACCAAAAGTTTGTGTGAACTTTAGAACCCTGTTAAAGTCTATGGGACTCGAACTTTTGAAATCTAAAGTACTAATTTTAAAGGCTAATATGCAAGTTATTGTCCTAAAAAGTGTTTGGGGACCCGAGTCCTGCCCCAGGGGAGTGTTTGGGGACCTGGGTCCTGCCCCAGGGGACATGTATCAATGCAAAAAAAGTTTTAAAAAACTGACGTTTTTTCAGGAGCAGTGATTTTAATAATGCTTAAAGTGAAACAATAAAATTGAAATATTCCTTTAAATTTCGTAACTAGGGGGGTGTATGCCTGTAAAGTAGCACTTGTTTCATGTGCTTAGAACTGTCCCTGCACAAAATGTAATTTCTGAAGGAAAAAAGTCATTTAAAATCACTCGTGGCTATAATTAATTGTCGGCTCCCAGCAATACAGAGAAAAGTCATTCATAAAAAAAAGAATGCGTGGGGGTCCCCCCAAATTCAATTACCAGGCCCTTCAGGTCTGGTATGAATTTTATAGGGGAGCTGCATCCCAAATTTTAAAAAAAAATGCCGTGGACCCCCACACAATTTTTTTTTTATGAATGACTTTTCTCTGTATTGCCGGGAGCCGACAATTTATTATAGCCGCGAGTGATTTTAAATTACTTTATTTTCCTTCAGAAATGACACTTTGTGCAGGGACAGTTCTAAGCATGGGAAACAAGCGCTACTTTACAGGCATACTATACCCCCCCCCCCCCCCCAGGTACGAAATTTAAAGGAATATTTCACTTTTATTGTTTCACTTAAAGGAATTATTAAAATCACTGCTGCCAAAAAAACTGCAGTTTTTAAAACTTTTTTTTGCATTGATACATATCCCTTGGGACAGGATCCAGGTCCCCAAACACTTTTTATTACAATAACTTGCATATTAGCCTTTAAAATTAGCACTTTAGATTTCAAACGTTCGAGTCTCATAGACTTTAACAGGGTCCTAAAGTTCACACGAACTTGCCGCGAACACCCCAAATAGTTCGCTGTTCAGCGAACAGGCAATGTTCGAGTCGAACATAGGTTCTACTCAAATTCGAAGCTCATCCCTACTCCCAACGCTGTGCCAGCGTGGCGTAGGTTTCGAAGGCACAGGCCGACGTAGGTGGAAGTGGGTGTGACCCCATGCAAATGATGATCCGAGCATGGTGTAGTGTTTTACGCCCGGCGTATCACGAACTGCGCTTTCGCGCCGTGACGTTGCTGTGACGTGGATGTTTGCACAGCACCCTCCTGCGCCTGCTCACAACCATGCCGACACAACTGCCTAAGCTACGCTGGATCACCACGTACGTCGTGAACTTAACGTACGCCCACCCAGACGTCCAACGCACAATACGCCGGCTTGTGTTCCCTGGTGCAGACCTTTGCATGTCTGTTGCCGGGTTGCACCTCATCTATGGGGAATAACTTTACGCCGGGTGTACAACTTACGCGCACCTCGCCTAGCAATGCGTCGGGCGCACGCACATTCGTGAATCGCCGTATTTCCCTCATTTGCATGTTTGAATGCCTAATCAATGGGAACAGCAACATGCGTCCAGCTCATATGTGCGCCCACGCTACGCCGGGGTATGTGAGCTACGTTGGCGTAGGGTGAACAGTTTTTAGGTGCATATTGGTTTGTGGGTCTGGCGCACATTTGCACTTACGTAGGCGTAACTTGATATACGTCGGCGTAAGTGCTTTGTGAATCTGGGCCATAGCGTCTACAAAATAGTGTATAGTTTTATGGCATTTTTATTAATATTTTTTTTTACTAGTAATGGAGGCGATCTGCGATTTTTTTCGTGACTGCGACATTATGGCGGACACATCGGACACTTTATTTTGGGACCATTGTCATTTATACAGCGAACAGTGCTATTAAAATGCTCTGATTACTGTGGCAGGGAAGTAGTTAACTAGGGAGTGATTCTAACTGCGTGGGGGCTGGGCTACAAGTGACACGACAGCGATCACTGCTCTTGATGACAAGGAACAGACGATCAGTGTCCTGTCACTGGGGAAAACAGGTGTACTGCCTGTATCCCCCTGATGGCGGCCCTGCGTACATGTACACCCTTGTGCCCAGCCGTGACATTTTGTCAACGTATATCGTCGTGCGGCGGTCCTCAAGCAGTTAAAAATGCCGAAGGAAAGTGAGAAACAAGCATATTATAAATTCGTAAAGTGATAGGCCCGGATTCACAAAGCACTTACGCCAACGTATCTCCAAATACGCCGCGTAAGTACAAATATGCGCCGTCGTATCTGTGCGCCGATCCCACAAACTTAGATACGCCTAAAGACTGACTTCATCCCACCGACGTAACTTGCCTACTCCGGCGTAGAGTGGGTGCATATTTACGCTGGACGCATGTGGCTTTCCAATTGATTTTCTATTCAAATATGCAAATGAGGGAAATACGCCGATTCACGAACGTACTTGCGCCCGTCGCATGATTTAAGCGGTTTGCGTAAGTTTTACATCCATCGATGAGGCGCAACCCATGCAAAGGTATGGACCAGGGAACACAAGCCTACGTATTGTACGTTGGACGTCTCTGAATATGGGCCGACGTGGGTCTGGCTGGGCGTAGGTTACATTCACGGCGTACACAGTGATCCGGCATATCTTAGGCAGTTGTTCCGAAGTGGTTGTGAGCATGCGCACGGGGGTATGTCCATGTCCCGACACATGCGCAGTTCGGTTTAAGTATTTGTCTGGCGCCCGGCCCATCATTTGCATGGGGTCACGCTTCATTAACATGGATCACGCCCACTTCCAGCCCACTTCCACCTACGCCAGCTTACGCCTACGAATATACGCTACGCCGGCGCAGAGTTGGGAGCATTTGCTTTGTGAATTCCATGCTTGCCTCTCCGCGCTGCGCCGGTGTAGCGTAAAAGATATACGCTATGGCGGTATAAATGTGCGCCGATGTCTGTGAATCCGGGCCATAGTCTCTCTATATATATAGGGCTAGATTCAGAAAGACTTACGAGGGGCGTATCAGTAGATACGCCGTCGTAAGTTCGAATCTGCACCGTTGCAACTTTAAGCGTATGCTCAAACTGAGATACGCTTAAATGTTGCTAAGATACGACCGGCGTAAGTCTTCTATGCCGTCGTATCTTAGCTGCCTATTTACGCTGGCCGCTAGGGGCATGTACGCTGATTTACACCTAGAATATGTAAATCAGCGAGATACGCATATTCACGAACGTACGCCACACCTAGAATATGTAAATCAGCGAGATACGCCTATTCACGAACGTACGCCTGGCCGTCGCAGTAACGATACGCTGTTTATGTAAGGCGTTTTCAGGCATAAAGATAAACCACCCAAAAGACTGCGTAAATTTTTTCACGTTTTACGTCGTTTGCGTAACTCATCCGTGAATGGGGCTGGGCGTAAATTACGTTCACGTCAAAACCACTGGGATATGTCCACGAACGGCGCGTGCGCCGTTAGTAAAAAAACTTCATTTAAGTGGGGTCACACTAAATTTACATAAATAATAATAAACACGCCCACATAAAACACATTTGAATTAGGCGGGCTTACGCCAGCCTTTATACGCTACGCCGCCGTAACTTCGACTGCAAAATCTTTCAGATTACCATACTCGCCTCTCAAAGTTACGGCGGCATAGCGTATATGAGAAACGCTACGCCCGCATAAATGTATCTGAATCTGGCCCATACTGTTGGCCAGATTCAGGTACACTGGCGTAATTTTGTGCGGGTGTAGCGTATCTTGTGAGGCTCTGATGGCATATCTCAGATACGCTACACCGCCGTAAATTAGAGAGGCAAGTGCTGTATTCACAAAGCACTTACTCCCTAAGTTATGGCAGCGTAGCGTAAATTGGCCGGCGTAAGCCCGCGTAATTCAAAGTAGGCTTGTGTGGGCGTGTTGTATGCTAATGAATTGTGACCCCATGTAATTGACGTGTCCTAGTGCGCATGCTCAAAATCACGTCGCAAATAGTCAATGCTTTTGACGTGAACGTAACTTACGCCCAGCCCCATTCTAAATCGACTTACGCAAACGACGTAAACGATGTGAAATTCGACAGCTGTTCCGACGTCCATACTTAACATTGGCTGCGCCATCTTTTTGTTGCTTTATCTTTACGCCTGAAAAATGCCTTACGTAAATGGTGTATCTTACTGCAATGGCCGTGCATACGTTCGTGAATAGGCGTTTCTAGATAATTTACATATTCTAGGCATAAATCCCCTAGCGGCCAGCGTAAATCGGCAGCTAAGATACGATGGTGTATGAGACTTACGCCGGTCGTATCTTAGCAACAGAGAAGCGTATCTCAGTTTGAGAATACGCTTAAAGAAACGACGGCGCAGATTCTGAGTTACGATGGCGTATCTACTGATACGCCGTCGTAAGTCTACCTGAATCTGGCCCTGTATATTTATAGATAACTCAACATTATAAGACCCCTATAATGTCGACCGTTGATGGTAATTGGCAGATTCTGATATATAAAAAATGCCGCTTCTGTTTGCCGGCCCACAACCGTCAGCAACTCTTTAAATCTTATTCAGGTCAGACATAATGTTATGCTGATTCTCCATAGCGGCCGTGAGAGGTTATTGAAGGACAGGGCACCGTCCCTTCCCCCGTGCAGAGTGTCCGAGGAGTGCATGATGAGTCAGAGCGAATTTCCTCCTCGCCGTCCAGTCTTTTCCTCCGGATCCGTCTCTGAATTTAATTGGCACTAATTCATTAATAAAAGAAGAGGTTTATTTTTATGCCGTGGGCCGGGATCTCATTCAGGGGGGTCAGACTTTGTCATGTAAAATATTTATGTCGCTTACTAAAAAAAAAAAGAAGTTGAAACGAGGGACTTTTTTTTTTTGTCCCCCCTTATAAAGGCCATCAGAGTCTCACAAGTTGGGAAAACAATAGCGGAGGCCGCTATTGTTGGAGGCCGCTATTGTTTTCCCAACTTGTGAGGCTCTGATGGCCTTTTAAAAAATTCTTCTGACACAGCGCAGATCCGAGTTCTCCCGAGCAGAGGGAAAGATTCAGATGAATCCGCTTTGAAATGTTTGTCAGAAGGAGAGAGAAAAAAAAAAGACTCCTTCACAGTAGGAGACGGCGAGAATAATGCATCTGCTTCAGAGAGCTAAAAAAAAAAAAAATGCACACAGAACAAGCAACAGAAGGACGCCCAAAATGTCACTGCCAGTATGAACGTTTATCTAAACCGTACAAATAAATGGATCTCGGCGTCTCCGCTGGAATATTCTCATCAAATATCCTCGTTTTTACTGCAATGAAAAAAAGATGAAAACAGAAAATTTAATACAATAATAATAATAATAATAATAATAATAATAAAACAAAAAAACAAACATAAAAAAAGTCATAAAATGTATCTTACAATTCTCAACACCTTCTAACGATGAAGTGAATGTTGCTGATGGTGCCCAATGACCGGCCCACTTTCTGCGTCGCTTTAATTGACAATTGTGCGGTCGTGCGACGTGGCTCCCAAACAAAATTTTCACACAAATAGAGATTTCTTTTGGTGGTATTTGATCACCTCTGCGTTTTTTATTTTTTGCGCTATAAATAGAGATAGCTGCTGGGGGGAACCTCAGAAGAGGACGTTCGTGGCCACTCTGTGCAAAATGAACTGCACAGTGGATGTAAGTATGACATGTTTGTTATAAAAAAAATAAAAAAATAACCTAAACTGTTTTTTTTTAAGGGTTTTATTTAATAGAAAAAGATGTTACACTTACATGAAAGATGAATAAAAATCGCATAAAATCAACAAGACGTCATCCCAGGATGACGTCATGTCTGTAACGAAACACGTAGGCAGGAGCGATGCGCTGACGTCCATCTTTGACTTAAAGCGGAGCTCCACCAAGAGAAAAAAAAATGCTGCAAAAAATAATATATATATTTTTTTTATACATACCTGAAGTGCCTGTTACTAGGCAGATCTTCCTAATCTGCCACTTCCTGATCTGCGGTCCATCTTCTTTCTTCTCCTGTTCGACTGCCTCCTGGGGAATGGGGGAGCGCTGTCTTCTGGGACCTTGTGTGCGTCCCAGGTTACATCACCCATTCACGTCGCGCCATGCGGCTCGCGCATGCGCAGTAGGGATTCGGGCGGTGAAGCTGCAAGCCTTCACTTCCTGATTCCCTCACCGCGGATGGCGGCGGGGCAGCCGAGACCCGAGCATTTGCTCGGCTTCGGCTGCCGTCATCGCGGGCACCCTGGACAGGTAAGTCTCCTTATTAAAAGTCAGCAGCTACAGTGTTTGTAGCTGCTGACTTTTACATTTCTTTTTTTTTTTAACCGGACCTCCGCTTTAAGTGCAACATCTTTTTCTAATAAATATAACCCTTAAAAATTTTCACCGTGGAGGTTTTATTTCTTTTACAGGTATTTGCTCCCACTTCCAGGCATAGATATCCGCAGATATCTAGACCACTCCGCCCCCCCCCCCCCGCTGTCTTCTGCAAGACAGATGCGTGCGCAGTAGGGGAGGCTTCACTTCCTGATTCCCTTACTGAAGATCAGGGCCGCCATTAGGGAGGTACAGGCAGAACACCTGTAAGGGGCCCGGAGATCCCAAGGGTCCCGGATGGCAACCCCCCCCCTTTTTTTTATAAAAAAAATGTTTTAATCTTTACCTGACCGACCGTCAGGTATTTCAGCCATTCACCCCAACCTAAGCACATATCTTGTGCTTTGATCAATACAAGATCGGCAGTAAAACACTGACTGGAAATCTGGGACCTCATTCTACAACATGATCTAGATTGCCTTTTTATTACAGAGAGCTGGCTTACAGCCGACTGTAACACCATTCTAGGAGAACTGGTGCCAGAAAACTACCGTATCATAATGGAAAACAGAATAGGGCAAAGAGGAGGAGGACTGGCGGTGATCCACAAGACGCACCTTGCGGTCACTAAACCAGCCCTTCAAAACCCTCTTCCATTCATGGAAACCCTTACTCTGCAACTGCAAACATATTCCAAGGAGACTGTCCACATTCTTCTCTGCTATAGGCCTCCTGGCCCAAAATCGCAGCTGCTATCATCATTAACGGAGTTTGTCTCCACTTACACCCTCAACAGCAAACATGTTTTGCTGCTCGGGGACTTCAATCTCTGGGCCAACTCCGCACAAGACCCCGTTGCCGACGCCTGTATCGACCACCTGGAAGGATTAGGCCTTCAGCAACTAGTATGTGGGCCCACACATGCTTCAGGTCACACGCTCGATCTTATTTTCAGACAAGATCTGGAAATAAAAATCTTGGAAAATGAACCATTGCCATGGACTGATCACCATGCAATTAAATTCATTATTTCCGAATTCCCCCCCTTAACAAAAACATCAAATCCAGTGACAACACACTGGACCAGATGTCAGAAGAAGCTCCACTCGGAACTCTTCAAAGCCACGTTAGGGGATAAAATAAACACAATTCAGCCGCACCTAACAGCGGAAGAAACACTGAAGGCCATAAACACAGCACTATTGCAGTCAGCTGACTTGATAGCACCGAAACGAAAGACCCAGATCAGGAAAAATAACTCCAGCTGGTTCAACAACCAGCTGGCGTTACTGAAGCAAGAGCGCAGAAGGGCAGAAGCAGCCTGGAAAAGAAACTCTTCAGATGAGAACCTCTCGATCTACAAGGCAATAACCAGAAAATACTACAAGCAAATCTTCGAAGCCAAGAAAAACTATTTTTCTGAGGCTATCAACGGTGCCCTAAATCGCCCCCGCAAACTCTTCAAGATGGTCAATCAGACCATGAATCCAGGATGTCTTGAAGCCCCCAACTTGGATACACAAGAATTTTGCGATGAGTTATCGGATTGCTTCATTAACAAAATTGAGGCTATCCGGCAAAGCATTCAACAAAACAATTTCGCTCCTAGCCCCCCCCGTATTCATTTACACAGCACCGGCAGCAATTAACCACAGTTAGGTGAGTTCACGCTGGAACCCATCTCCATTCAGACCACAAAAAATATCATCGGCACTCTGCGCAACAGCACTGCGTCAAATGATATTATCCCCACCAAACTGCTGAAGGAATGCGCCGACATCCTGGCACCTCCTGTCACGCAGCTTATCAACCAATCCTTCAGGGAGGGCATAATGCCCTCCCAGCTGAAGGAGGGCTTTATTCAACCCATTTTGAAGAAAGCCACCCTGGATCCGAAGGATCCACTCAATTAGTGCCCCATAACAGGCCTAAATGTTCTCTCCAAGGTAATGGAGAAAGCAGTGGTACAGCAGCTGCAACAGCATCTAGATACCCACAACCTACTCGACCCATTTCAATCAGGATTCCGTCCCGGACACGGGACGGAAACAGCATTGCTTAAGATATGGGACGACGTTCTCGAGGCCGCAGACGAAGGAGAATCTTCTCTTCTGGTTCTGCTGGACCTAAGCGCAGCCTTTGATACAGTAGATCACAAGCTGTTATTGACTCGGCTGGCTAAAATTGCCAAAGTCGCAGAAAGCGATCTATCCTGGTTCTCCTCTTTTTTGGATAACCGATCGCAAATAGTGAAGCTAGGACCCTTCACTTCTGAACAACGCACATTATCGTGCGGGGTCCCTCAAGGATCTCCCCTGTCGCCGATGTTATTTAACATCTATGTACGTCCTCTTTTCGAAATCATCAGCAGCCAAAAACTGCTATATCACTCATATGCAGACGACACGCAACTGTACTTCCGCATTTGCAATAAAAAGGATCACCACCTCAATCTAGAGACATGCCTCTCTTTGATAGAGGACCTGATGACAAAGAGTTATCTCAAACTCAACGGAGCGAAAACAGAACTTCTTCTGTTTCACGCCAAGCGCAGGAATCAACCGGCAACAATTTGGATCCCCCCGCCCATTCTGGGCAAAATCATCTCCCCTAGCGCCAAAGTCAAAAGTCTTGGGGTCATCTTTGACTCCGACATGACAATGAACGCACAAATAGGGTCAGTAGTCAGCGGATCTCACCATCTGCTGCGCCTACTACGCAGACTCATTCCTTTCATTCCCAAGAAAGACGTAGCGGTCGTGGTGGGAGCAATTGTAAACTCCAGACTGGACTATGCAAATGCCCTTTACCTCGGACTCCCCAAGTACCAAATCGCTCGTCTTCAAGTCGTTCAAAATACGGCCACCAGACTTGTGACTGGGAAAAAACCCTGGAAATCAATCTCGCCTTCACTGAGATCCCTTCACTGGCTACCAGTTAAAGACAGAATAACCTTTAAAGCTCTCTGTCTAACGCATAGATGTATCCATGGGAATGCTCCCCATTATCTATGCGAAAAATTAAAAATCCAGAATCCCAATCGTATTTTACGATCCACCAATCAAAATCGGCTTCAGATACCGAAAGCCAGATACAAGTCCAAAGGGGACAGAAGATTCGCTGTCCAAGGTCCCAGACTATGAAACGCCTTACCAGCCAGCATTCGGCTGGAGGAGAACTACTTGGTCTTCAGGAGAAAGATTAAGACTCATCTCTTTTGATCTCAAAGGAGACAGGAACAACAAGCGCCCAGAGGCGATTTACTTTGCATGTGCTGCGCTATACAGTATAAGTTTTCATTCATTCATTCATTCATTTTTTTTTTTATTAAATGGCCCAGGGCCCCGGATGGCAAACCCCCTTTTTTTATAATTTTTTTATATCTATTTTTTTTTTGTTTTTATTAAAGCGCCCAGAGGTCCCCAGGGCCCCGGATGGCAACCCCCTTTTTTTATATATATTTTTTTGTAAGGGGCCAGAGGTCCCCAGGGCAACCCCCCAATTTGTGGCACCCCCCCAGCTTCTCAATTAGCGGCAGTACCCCCCGATTCTCAATTTGAGGCGGCAGTACCCCCCCACCCCCGGTTCTCTGCTCCAAGGGGCCCATGCCTGAATCTGTGTAAGGGGCCCCATAATTCCTGCTGGCGGCCCTGCTGAAGATGGCGGCGGCAGCACCCGAAAGCCGACATCACGGGCACCCTTGACAGGTAGGTGTCCATACAGTATATTAAAAGTCAGCAGCTGTGTATTTGTAGCTGCTGACTCAAAAAAAAACGGCGGAACTTGCGCAGTTTGTTTTTGATTTATTTGTTGTCTCACAAGAAAATGATTTATTTTTTATATATGATATGTATATGATATTAATCTTACACCAGATTTGATTGTATCACCTTTTGTAATGTTGCTGAAAGTTACAAATGTACAGAGTAGTGCAGAATCCAAAGAGAATCTTCTTCAAATGGCTACAATGTTACAATGTTACTTCACTATTCAAATTCTCAGCAGCAACTGTAACTATATAAGAAATAAGTGTCAAGAGTACAAAGTATCAAAGTAATAAATATTTACACACAAATGATCATAATGTATGGAGAGCAGAGAAAAAAAATACATAAAAAAAAACCCCACAGGAAATGGATACAATATAAACATCTAGGGCCAGATTCAGGTAGATGCGTGCATCTTTTCGCCAGCGTAGCGCAACGCATATACGCTGCGCTGACGCAAACAAGCGAGTGAAGTACACCATTCACCAAGCGCATGGGCGTTATTTTGCGACGGAGTAACGAAGATGCGTTGGTGCAACCCGACGCAAGTGGAAGTGGGTGTGATCATATGTAAATGATGGGCGGAGCCCAGCGCAGAGGCTTACGTTCAGCGCATCATCCACGGAGCATGCGCAGTGAGTGAGGCTTCACTCGGCCCCCTGTGCGCATGCTCACAACTTCCGTCGGCACCACTTCACGGGAAACGCCAGCGCAATGTGTTCCGTTGCGCGTATAAAAGCGCCAGCGGAAGCGCCATTCCGGCGCAAAAGTATTTCCGTTTCCCCCCACCCCAGGGAAGTTACTTTTGCACTGTGATGGCTGCTCCCGCTACCCCCAAAGAGAGGAGGAACCTCAATTTCAACTCCCAGGAGGTGTCTGTTATCATCTCGGCTATGGAGACTTTTAATGAGTTCCTCCACGGCACCAAAAGTCGGAAGACCAGCCGGGAGAGGAAGCAGGGCATCCTGGAGACCATTGCTGGCAGGGTGAATGTTTTGGGGTACTCCACCCGGACTGCTGGTGATATCCAGAAAAAAATTAATGACCTGCGGCGCAAGGTCCGTGGCAAGATGGCCACCATCAGGAGGCATGAGAGGGGCACGGGTGGTGGACCCCCATGTCCGGTCAGCCTGACCACGGAGGAGGAGGTGGTCGCCCGCTGCCTGGACAGGGAGCAGTTGGAGGGGGTCCCTGCATATGACTCAGTGGAGGAAGGCTCCAGGACAGGTAAGTGTTTTTTACCCCCTTTTTGGTGTGTTGCATATGGGGGGGGGGGAGGGTACATGTGCCAAGTGTGTGGGACCACCCAACATGTGTCTGCTTTGTGTCATCCACAGATGACAGAGCTGGGCCATCATCTGTTGGCGGCCAGTCCACCCCATCCCCCCAACGGCATCTTGTGCCCGAGCCCATGGGTGGTGAAGAGACCGAGGTGGAGGAGAGTGCCCACACCACACCTGCAGAGGTCGTTGAGGAGCAGCCTGTTGTGGCAGAGCAGGACATAATATTTTTTTTGGAGGAGTCCTCCTCTTCTGCAGGACCCTCTCAGATCCCCTCCCCCATCATAGGAAGCCCCTCAAGGGCGACTCCATCCCCCCGGGGACAACCATCTACTGGCCCCAGGAAGGCCACCCGTAAGACCAGGGGGGTGTCTGATCTGGTCCAGGACCAGGTGGCGAGGGATCACGCCAGGCAGACGCAGCAAATGGGGGACATCCTGCCAGGAGTGGCCCATCCGGTGATCAGCCACCTCCAGATGCCCCCCCACCCCCACCCACTCCATCCAGGCAGCTGAGGAGCCAGAGAGGGGCCACCAGAAGGAGCCCCCGGCATCCCAGATGATTTTTTTTTATTTTCTTTTTTTTGAATGCTCAGGATATGAGATTTTTATTTTCTTTTTTTTGAATGCTCAGGATATGAGATTTTTATTTTATTCTTTTTGAATGCTCAGGATATGAGATTTTTATTTTATTCTTAATGCTCAGGTTATGAGTTTTTTTTTGTGATTATGCTCTGGATATGAGATATTTTATTTTTGGATACTGCACACGTTGCAGTGTGAATGGTGTGTGAATGTGAGGGGGTGGCACTCCTGCCAGTAAGGGGTGTCACCCTCGGCCGTGGTGGTGAAGTTAACCCCACGGCTGTATAATTGACGTGTGAAAGGTGTATGAATGGACAGCGACATCATTGGGGCCTTGACGCTGGCGTTGCTGCTCCCAAGTCCTACATGCTGGACTTGGGCTAATCCAATGCGATGTGGATGTGGTGTGTGTGATCTAGGGACATCAGTGGTGTGCATGCATGCATTGTCTGTGTGATCAATGTTTTTGTTTATTGTCCAAAGATGCCTACGGCGAGAACCCTCCTGACTGCTCTTCCATCAGCTGAATGGGTCTCCTCTGGCAGGGGGGGGCTGTCTGGTTGGGGGGTCAGGTCATCACGTATGTCAATCTGCAGGCCTTTTCTCATGGCAAAGTTGTGCAGAATGCTACATGCACCGATGATCTGACACACGAAGGTAGGGGAATACAATAGGGCCCCCCCCCAGACTTATCCAGGCAGCGGAAACGGGACTTCAGGAGCCCAAATGTTTGCTCCACCACTGCACGAGTTTTGATATGTGCCGCATTGTATTTTCTCTCTCCTCTGGTTTGGGGGTTCCGAAAAGGAGTCATTAGATGGGGTCCCAGTGCATATGCAGAGTCACCTGGAAGGGAAAAGACAGGAGGATGTTAGTCATGCATGTGCCCCTTGTGATGTGTGCATCATGGGGGGGGACAATCATGCCTGCCACCCATGTCACTCACCAACCAGCCAGCTGTCCCCATACATGTTCTGCTCGAATTCCGTTGGGATGGGGCTCTGATTGTATATGAAGCTGTCATGGCTGGATCCGGGGTGTTTGGCACGGACGTGCCATATGAGGCGTTGGGCATCGGCTATCACCTGTACGTTGATGGAATGCCAGTGCTTCTGATTGCGGTATATGTGCTCTGTGGCACTGGGGGGCTGGAGTGCCACATGTGTGCAATCAATGTCCCCCACAGTGCGTGGGAATCTGGCAATGCTGTAGAAATCTGTCATTGCCTTCAGCCGCAGCTCCTCAGTGGTGGGTCTGATGATGCGGTGGGACATGCGTCTGAGTATTGCAGGGACAACCTGGTGCACACATCTGCTCATGGAGGACTGTGACATCCCAGCCACCACTCCACTTGTACGCTGGAATGATCCACTTGCAAGGAAATGAAGTGTTGCCAGTACCTTCACCAGTGGCTGCACTGCTTGTAAGCGGAGTGTCTTGCTGGTGATGTCACCCTGCAGGGTTGTGGTTAGTTCAAGTATTGCATCTGGGCTGAATCTGAAGAGGCGATACACCTCCTCATCCCCCATGCCAAAGAGGCTCATGCGCGTGCGGTATATCCTCTCACGTGCCCGCCTCCTCCGTACCGGGGGACCCATCAGTAGTGCTAGGACCGCGACTGCCCCTGGCATGTTGGCACACAGATGTGTTGTCCTTGCACGTGTGGTTGTTCAGTTTGCTAGTTTCGTCGGTAACGCTGCTGCTGTAGCTGCACTCCTGCTGACCTGTGGCCGTGTGGAGTAAAGATAAAGCAGCTATTTGTAGAAATAACTTTGCGCCGGACGGACGAGATACGCGCGGCGCATGTAGCCAGCGTATGGTGCTAATCCGTTCGCGAATCGTGAAATCTCCCTCATTTGCATATTTGCATGGCACATCAATAGGCGCGACGGATGCGACGAGCGAAAATATGCGCTAACGATACTCTGGCGTCGGAAAGTTAAGCCGATCGGAAAAGGCCCGTTTTCTGGCGCATCTAGGTTGGTGGGTACGGCCACATAGATACTACGGCGCATCTTTACAGTTACGCGGCGCATATCGAAATACTCCAGCGCAACTCTACCTGAATCTGGCCCCTAATATTTTGGAAAATAGATACAAATATGTTTTTGAACAAAAAGAAAAATAGATAAAAAACAAAATACAATATTAAAAAAAAATAGTATGAGTTGGATTTGCACATTGAGGAATACAAATGAAAGAAAAACAAGCCAAATATATAAAAAATAAAAATAAAAAATAAATCAAATAAATCCATATAAAAAGTGGGGGCGGCTCGGGCCTCTATTGCTTTTAGAAACCCAGCTAAACAACAAAAAAAAATGTTTCAGAACCGCGCCAGAGAGGACTACGTGACCTCGGATGAACCCGGACATTGTACACAAACTGCAGAAGGGGAACAATTATATAACTGAAGATAGCGCAAGCAAAACAGCGAAAGGGAAGAGATTGTAATCAGAAAACAGCCGGGTCCCGACCTGCTCTGTTTTCTCACATTAGGAGGACGGCCCCGCCGCGGCCAGGGCTGTCTTAATGAGAGGGCACACCTGGGCACTACCCAGCAGCCCCAGCTGCAGGGGGGGGGCTGTTTTTTCCTCCAAAGCAGCTGGTCCTTGAGCCCACGCTGCTGGGAGTGATAGATACACAGGGGGGCAGTCGGCCTCCTACCTACTTGATGTCTGTTTACCTGCACTGTCATCATTGTAGGGGCCCCAGAGCATTACTTTGCCCATGGGCCCATGATGCTATTTAGATGGCCCCATTGTTCCATGCAGGTAACCCCCCCCCAACAATCACACACGTAGGAGGAAGATTGGACACATTGTATCAGCTGAACCGATCTATTACCCACTTAAGGACCGCCACCATTACTAGTAAAAAAAAAAAAAAAAATCATAAAAATGCCATAAAACTATCCCCTATTTTGTAGACGCTATAACTTTTGCGCAAACCAATAAAAAACGCTCATTGCGATATTTTTAAACAAAAATAGGTAGAAGAATACGTATCGGCCTAAACTGAGGATTTTTTTTTTATTTTTTATATATATATATTTTGTAGATATTTATTATAGCAAAAAGTAAAAAATATTGTTTTTTTTTAAAATTGTCTCTCTATTTTTGGTTATAGCGCAAAAAATAAAAACCGCAGAGGTGATCAAATACCACCAAAAGAAAGCTCTATTTGTGGGGAAAAAAGGACACTAATTTTGTTTGGGAGCCTCATCGCACGACCGCGCAATTGTCAGTTTAAGCGACGCAGTGCCGAATCACAAAAAGAGGCTAGGTCCTTTACCTGCATAATGGTCCGGGGCTTAAGTGGTTAATAAACCACTGATATCAATTAATAAACTGCTGATATCAATTAATAAACCACTGATATTGATTAATAAACCGCTGATATCAATTAACAAACTGCTGATATTGATTAATAAACTGCTGATATTGATTAAAAAACTGCTGAAATCAATTAATAAACCGCTGATATTGATTAATAAACTGCTGAAATCAATTAATAAACTGCTGATATTGATTAATAAACTGCAGATATTGATTAATAAACTGCTGATATTGATTAATAAACCGTTGATATTGATTAATAAACTGCTGATATTGATTAATAAACCGCTGATATTAATTAATAACCCGCTGATATTGATTAATAAACTGCTGATCTCAATCAATAAACTGCTGAAATCAATTAATAACCCGCTGATATTGATGAATAAACTGCTGAAATCAATTAATAAACCGTTGATATTGATTAATTTACCACTTATATTGATTAATAAACTGCTGATATCAATTAATAAACTGCTGATATTGATTAATAATCCACCAATATTACATAGTTAGTCAGGTTGAAAAAAGACACACATCCATCCAGTTCAATCATAAAGTAAATAAAATTAAAAATAATATTGATTAATAAACCGCGGATATCATTTAATAATAATTCACTAATCACAACTAATAAATCACTGATAATAATTAATAAACATCCAATGTCAATCAATAAATCACGGGTATCAATGAACAATCTGCTGGGTGTACACACTGATCTTGTAAATGTTCGAAATATAAAATTGTGCTTTTTTTATTGGCTGATGTAATGCATGTGCACAAAACCTCACAACTCTGACCTATGACATCATCAAGGGGCCACACATAACATTCAATATATATACTGTATAATGCTACAGAAGAATGTCAGAGACTCCAAACTTATTACAAGGGATGGTCAAAAGCTTCTACCATGCCATAGGAGTGGTTGCAGACTGGAGACATGCTGCAGGAGACAGTTAGAGACTGGAGACATGCTGCAGGAGACTGTCAGAGACTGGAGACATGCTGCAGGAGACTGTCAGAGACTGGAGATGTGCTGCAGGAGATGGTTAGAGACTGGAGACATGCTGCAAGAGACAGTCAGAGACTGGAGATATGCTGCGGGAGACTGTCAGAGACTGGAGATGTGCTGCAGGAGACTGTCAGAGACTGGAGATTTGCTGCAGGAGACTGTCAGAGACTGGAGATATGCTGCAGGAGACTGTCAGAGACTGGAGATGTGCTGCAGGAGATTGTCAGAGACTGTAGACATGCTGCAGGAGATGGTTAGAGACTGGAGACATGTTACATTTGTGTTGAAGCAGCACCATTGACAGGTTACATGGGCTCACCTGCAGCGCTGAGTCTAAGTAGCAGTTGGTCTTCCTGTCACTACCTGCTCTGTCTCTGGGACAGGAAGTGAATGTAAATGTCCCCAATGGGATACAGACAGCCCCCCAGGCTGTCCAATGGTAATGAAACGTGTAGGGTGGCGTTAGATGCTGACGTCCTTACATCATCAGCAAGGGCTTCCTCTCGCTTTAGAAGATTTCGTATCACTTCCTGCACTGTCTCTGGGACAGGAAGTGAACGTAAATCTCCCCAATGGGACACAGACAGCCCTGAGGATGTTTATTGGTGACGAAATGTGTAGGGAGCCATCAGATGCTGAAGTCATTACATTATAATCATCAGCAAGGGCTTCCTCTAACTTTGGAAGATTTCCTCTTACTTCCTGCTCTGTCTCTGGGACAAGAAGTAAATGTAAATGTCCCCAATGAAACACAGAAACACCTCGACGATATCTTTTGGTGACGAAACATGTAGGACGGCATCAGATGCTGCAGTCATTACAGCCTCATCATCAAAAAGGTCTTTCTCTCACATCCTGCTCTGTTTCTGGAACAGTAAGTGAACGTAAATTTCCCCAATGGGACACAGACAGCCCCTGAGGATGTCTTTTGGTGACGAAACGTGTAGGGCGGCATCAGACGCTGAAGTCATTACATCAGAAAGGGCTTAGCCTCACTTTGGGAGATTTCCTCTCACTTCCTGCTCTGTCTCTGGGACAGGAAGTGAATGTAAATGTCCCCAATGGGACACAGACAGCCCCCGAGAATGTCCATTAGTGACAAAACATGTAGGGCGGCATCAGACGCTGAAGTCATTACATCAGAAAGGGCTTTCTCTCACTTTGGAAGATTTTCTTTAATTTCCTGCTCTGTCTCTGGCACAGGGAGTGAACGTAAATTTCCCCAATGGGACACAGACAACCCCCGAGGATGTCCTTTGGTGACAACACACGTAGGGTTACACCAGACGCTGAAGACATTACATTAGAAAGGGCTTTCTCTTACTTTGGAAGATTTCCTCTCACTTCCTGCTCTGTCTCTGGGACAGGAAGTGAATCTATATTTCCCCAATGGGACACAGACAGCCCCCCAGGATGTCCTTTGGTGACGAAACACGTAGGGCGGCATCAGACGCTGAAGTCATTACATCAGAAAGGGCTTTCTCTCACTTTGGAAGATTTTCTCTAATTTCCTGCTCTGTCTCTGGCACAGGTAGTGAACATAAATTTCCCCAATGGGACACAGACAGCCCCCGAGGATGTCCTTTGGTGACGAAACGTGTAGGGCGACATCAGACACTGAAGTCATTACATCATCATCATCAGAGAGGGCTTTCTCTCACTTTGGAAGATTTTGGTTCACTTTCTGCTCTGTCTCTGGGACAGGAAGTGAACATAAATTTCCCCAATGGGACACAGCAGCCCCCAAAGATATTCTTTGGTGACGAAACGTGTAGGGCAGCATCAGACGCTGAAGTCATTACATCAGAAAGGGCTTTCTCTCACTTTGGAAGATTTTGTTTCACTTCCTGCTCTGTCGCTGGGACAGGAAGTGAATGTAATTTTCCCCAATGAGACACAGACATCTCCTGAGGATGTCCTTTGGTGACGAAACACGTAGGGTGGCATCAGACGCTGAAGTCATTACACCAGAAAGGGCTTTCTCTCACTTTGGAAGATTTTCTCTTAATTTCCTGGTCTGTCTCTGGCGCAGGAAGTGAACGTAAATTTCCCCAAAGGGACACAGACAGCCCCCGAGGATGTCCTTTGGTGACGAAACGTGTAGGGCGGCATCAGACGCTGAAGTCATTACATCAGAAAGGGCTTTCTCTCACTTTGGAAGATTTTGTTTCACTTCCTGCTCTGTCGCTGGGACAGGAAGTGAACGTAATTTTCCCCAATGGGACACAGACATCCCCTGAGGATGTCCTTTGGTAATGAAACACGTAGGGTGGCATCAGACGCTGAAGTCATTACACCAGAAAGGGCTTTCTCTCACTTTGAAAGATTTCCTCTTACTGCCTGCTCTGTCTCTGGGACAGGAAGCGAATCTATATATCTTCAATGGGACACAGACAGCCCCCGAGGATGTCTTTTGGTGACGAAACATGTAGGGCGGCATCAGACAATGAAGTCATTACGTCATCATCAAATTTGGAGACTTTTGTGGATTCATTGGTGGAGTGGATTGCTCCTGTATGGGGATGGTACCATAGACAAGTGCCTATTGATCTCTAGGCTCTGGGGTCCCATTGGTGGCGGTGGTGATGGAGTCTCACTCAAGCTGCTGCAATTTGGATGGAATGAAGTCACACACACAGGAAATTTCCTGACCACCTTTGGCGTTTTCCCTCCCCCAATCTTCTCTTCTAATATTTGGTGATAACAGACTGAATTCCTGTGGAACGCAGCGCTGGCCTCCTCGCGGCCCGGGACGCGGCGCTGTGCTTTTTGGCAAGGCGCGGCGTGTTGTTGTTGCCGAGACCTCGTTAGATAATGAGTTGGCAGAGACTCGGCAAATGTTTACTGTGTTCTTTAAAATGAAAAGACATTTCCGTGGCGGGGAGAAGCGCGCCGTTTTATCTCCGCAAAACAAGAGGATCCAGAAGCCATCTTCGTGCAGAGAATGGATTTGCAGCGTGAACTGACACAACCTCGGCACCGGGGAGACGGCATCCCATCACCTTGGTGACGGTGTGATGGATAATCTGTGCAATCATCCAACGCCCCGCCATGTGTCAGCTAAACCCCCCCCCCCCACCCCCCGCACACACACACAGGGGTTCATCTCACTTCTCAATGTGAACTTCCTGTTATAGGGTGACCCCGCTCTGACCCCCCCAATTCTTCTCCCGCGTTGTCACCCTTCCAATCAGCCATCGCAGCGCACATCACATAGGCATGGTTGTCGCCATCTGGATAGGTAATGCAGCCATTACTGCGGAAAATATACAGAGGAAGTGGCTGCAAAGAGGCTGCGGGAACTCAGCAGCACTAAGATGGAACAAGGAATGAAAAAAATGTGAGAATAAGAATTAAAAACTTGTTACATTTATCAAAATGCCAATCAGTTGAGGTTTACATTTACTTTGGGCTAGAGCCCGCACAGGACTGATTTAAAAATGGTCACTGAAAAAAGAGAATATATAGGTGTTCCCTATGCAAAAAACAAACCAAAGTCTCACCACATCCATAAATTAGAACTGATTCGTAAAAAAAATGGTCACTGGTAGGCAGTGGCGGCTGGTGTTTTTTTATTTGGGGGCAGAAAACAACCTAACCCCCTCGCGGCAACTAAAACCCCCCCATTCCCCCCACCGGAGATGGCAGAGATGGCGGAGATGGCAGGACGCTGAGCGCGGAGATGGCGGACATGGCAGGACGCTGAGCGCGGAGATGGCGGAGGTAGCGGAGTTGGCGGGACGCTGAGCACAGAGATGGCGGAGGTAGCGGAGTTGGCGGGACGCTGAGCGCAGAGATGGCGGAGGTAGCGGAGTTGGCGGGACGCTGAGCGCAGAGATGACGGGACGCTGAGCGCGGAGATGGCGGGATGCTGAGCACGGGAAGGTCGGGGAGGCGGCGGTGTGAACTTTCTGTAATTTGTCTTCTTACATAATGAATTGTTATTTTGACGTATGTGATCCCCTCCCCTCCCCCCTCCGGATTGCTCAGCCAGGAGCTGCCAACATTTCTCCACAGATCCTCTGTCAGCACTACACAGCACACTGCCGCCAGCGCAGCCTCCCCGCCGCCATCTAGTGGGTGGAAAGTAATCTGCTGGAGGGGGACTCACTCTTCTATAAGAAGGAATCTGTTCATGATGTACGCTGCTTCCCTGTCACCGTCCCCTGACACCGTTCCCTGACACCATTCCCTGACACCCTCCCCTGACACTGACACCGTGTGACACCCTCCCCTGACACCGTCCCCTGACACCGTTCCCTCCTGACACCCTCCCCTGACACCATCCCCTGACACCGTTTCTTGACACCGTCCCCTGACACTGTGTGACACCCTCCCCTGACACCCTCCCCTGACACCGTCCCCTGACACCGTTTCCTGACACCGTCCCCTGACACCGTCCCCTGACACTGTGTGACACCCTCCCCTGACACCGTCCCCTGACACCGTTCCCTGACACCGTCCCCTGACACCGTCCCCTGACACCGTCCCGTGACACTGTTCCCTGACAATGTTCCCTGACACTTCCCCTGACCCTGTTCCCTGACACCGTTCCCTGAAACCATTCCCTGACACCTTCCCCTGACACCCTCCCCTGACACCATCCCCTGACACCGTTCCTTGACACCGTCCCCTGACACTGTGTAACACCCTCCCCTGACACCGTCCCCTGACACCGTTTCCTGACACCGTTCCCTGACACCGTCCCCTGACACCCTCCCCTGACACCCTCAACTGACACTGTCCCCTGACACCGTCCCACGACACTGTTCCCTCACAATGTTCCCTGACACTTCCCCTGACCCTGTTCCCTGACACCGTTCCCTGAAACCATTCCCTGACACCTTCCCCTGACACCGTTCCCTGACAGCGTTCCCTAACACCGTCTCCTGACACCGTTCCCTGACACGTCCCCTGATACCATTCCCTGACACCGTTCCCTGACACTTCCCCTGACACCATACCCTGACACCGTTCCCTGACACCGTCCCCTGATACCGTTCCCTGACACCGTTCCCTGACACCGTCCCCTGACACCATTCCCTGACACCGTCCCCTGACACTGTTCCCTGACACCATTCCCTGACGCCTTTCCCTGATACCGTTCCCTGACACCGTTTCCTGACACCGTCCCCAGACACTTCACCTGACACTGTTCCTTGACACCGTTCCCTGACACCGTCCCCTGACACTTCCCCTGACACTGTCCCCTGACACCGTTCCCTGACACCGTTCCCTGACACCGTCCCCTGACACTGTGTGACACCTCCCCTGACACAGTCCCCTGACACCGTTCCCTGACACCGTCCCCTGACACCGCCCCCTGACACCGTTCCCTGACACCGTCCCCTGACACTGTGTGACACCCTCCCCTGACACCCTTCCCTGACACCGTCCCCTGACACCCTCCCCTGACACCCTCCCCTGACACCGTCCCGTGACACTGTTCCCTGACAACGTTCCCTGACACTTCCCCTGACCCTGTTCCCTGACACCATTCCCTGAAACCATTCCCTGACACCTTCCCCTGACACCGTCCCCTGACACCGTCCCCTGACACCGTCCTCTGACACCGTTCCCTGACACCGTTCCCTGACACTGTTCCCTGACACCATTCCCTGACACCGTTCCCTGACACCGTCTCCTGAGACCGTTCCCTGACACCGTCCCCTGATACCATTTCCTGACACCGTTCCCTGACACTTCCCCTGACACCATACCCTGACACCGTTCCCTGACACCGTCCCCTGACACTGTTCCCTGACACCAGTCCCTGATACCGTTCCCTGACACTGTTCCCTGACACCGTCCCCAGACACTTCCCCTGACACTGTTCCCTGGCACCGTTCCCTGACACTTCCCCTGACACTGTCCCCTGACACCGTTCCTTGACACCGTTCCCTGACAACGTTCCCTGACACTGTCCCCTGACACCGTCCTCTGAAACTGCGTGACACCCTTCCCCGATACCGTCCCCTGACACCGTTCCCTGACACTGTCCCCTGACACTGTGTGACACCCTCCCCTGACACTGTGTGACACCCTCCCCTGACACCGTCCCCTGACACCTTGTGACACCGTCCCCTGACACCATTCCCTGACACTGTTCCCTGACACCGTTCCCTGACACTGTTCCCTGACACGTTCCCTGACACTGTGTGAGACCTTTCCCTGACACTGTTCCCTGACAACGTTCCCTGACACCGTCCCCTGACACTGTTCTCTGACACCGTCCCCTGACACCGTCCCCTGACACCACCCTCTGACACTGTCCTCTGACACTGTGTGACACCCTCCCCCGATACCGTCCCCTGACACCGTTCCCTGACACCGTCCCCTGACACTGTGTGACACCCTCCCCTGACACCGTCCCCTGAAACCTTGTGACACCATCCCCTGACACCATTCCTTGACACTGTTCCCTGACACCGTTCCCTGACACTGTTCCATGACACCATTCCCTGACACTGTGTGAGACCTTCCCCTGACACTGTTTTCTGACAACGTTACCTGACACCGTCCCCTGACACTGTTCCCTGACACCGTCCCTTGACACCGTCCACTGACACCACCCTTTGACACTGTCCTCTGACACTGTGTGACACCCTCCCCCGATACCGTCCCCTGACACGGTTCCCTGACACTGTCCCCTGACACTGTGTGACACCCTCCCCCGATACCCTCCCCTGACATCGTTCCCTGACACTGTTCCCTAACACCTTGTGACACCGTCCCCTGACACCATTCCCTGACACTGTTCCCTGACACCGTTCCCTGACACTGTTCCCTGACACCGTTCCCTGACACTGTTCCCTGACACCGTTCCCTGACACTGTTCCCTGACACTGTTCCCTGACACCGTTCCCTGACACTGTTCCCTGACACCGTTCCCTGACACTGTGTGAGACTGCCCCCTGACACCGTTCCCTGACATCAACCCCTGACACCGTTCCCTGACACCAAACCCTGACACGAGTTCCCTGACACCATTCCCTGACACAAGTTCCCTGACACCATCTCCTGACACGAGTTCCCTGACACCATCCCCTGACACCATCCCCTGACACGAGTTCCCTGACACCATCCCCTGACACCATCCCCTGACATGAGTTCCCTGACACCATACCCTGACACGAGTTCCCTGACACCGTTCCATGACACCATTACCCTGACACCAACCCCTGACACAAGTTCCCTGACATCGTTCCCTGACACCATCCCCTGACACCATCCCCTGACACCATCCCCTGACACTGAGTGACACAGCATGCTCCCAGCACCGGGGTCTAACCGAGTGCCCCAGGCCCCGTACTAAATCAGTCACCTGATCACTGTGATAGCTTCTCATCAATCACTCTATAGCCCATCCCCTTGTTTCTCTCTCTCTGTGAATGGAGGATACATTGTATCTCTCTCTTTTCTTGCAGAGAGAAAAACAAGTGTGTGTAAAAAAATATATAAGAATAAACATTTTTTTTTTTTAAATACCTAGATGAAGGTTTAATATAGGTCAGTGCCAGGGTTAGTGTCAGGATCAAAGGTCAAGGTCAGGGTCAAAGGTCAAGGTCGGGGTTAAAAGTCCGGGCAGTCCGACACTTGCCCAATTGTGTTAAGGGGCTGTAGTGTCCTCTCCTGGAGTGGGGGCTCCGGCGTCCGCTCCTTAAGCTTCCTCTTCCACCAAAGTGCTAGACATCCAATAGGATCGCCTGGCGCTTTGGCCAATCGGGAAAAAGGGTTCAAGACCTACCTCCTGATTGGCGAGGAGAAACTTAAGTTTGATAATAGCGAAAATTAATTTGCGATGGCCGCACAACTGGGGGAGCTTGGAGCCTACGGCTCTAATCAGGTGCTTCAAAAAAACAACCCCGCTGCATTGGAATCCATAGTCCGGCGCTCTGATATGTAGATCAGGGGGGCGGACCTATGAATAGGGGAGGCCGTCACTGTAACACGTACATTTCGGGATGTTCTTTGGTGAAAGGTTATGGTAGTAACAAGAAATATATTCGGCTACATTAAAAAAAAAATGTTTTACTATTTTGGCCCAGTTGTAAATAAATCAGGAGATATCCATAAACATTTACCACCAAATGAAAGTCCAATTTTTCCTGAAAAAAAAAAGCGGTATAATCCCACCGGATACACAATGTAGGTGTGATGATCTGTAGAGTTTTACTAACACATGTCAACATTGCAAAATTGTGCTTAGGCATCAACATTTGTTTTATCCTCAGGCGCAAAGGGCTTAAAGGGTAAGTTTACCTTCAGGAAGAGTGAGGAGCATCCCTCAGGAAGAGTGAGGAGCAACCTTCAGGAAGAGTGAGGAGCAACCTTCAGGAAGAGTGAGGAGCAACCCTCAGGAAGAGTGAGGAGCAACCTTCAGGAAGAGTGAGGAGCAACCCTCAGGAAGAGTGAGGAGCAACCTTCAGGAAGAGTGAGGAGCAACCCTCAGGAGGAGTGAGGATCAACCCTCAGGAAGAGTGAGGAGCAACCTTCAGGAAGAGTGAGGAGCAACCTTCAGGAAGAGTGAGGAGCAACCCTCAGGAAGAGTGAGGAGCAACCTTCAGGAAGAGTGAGGAGCAACCCTCAGGAAGAGTGAGGAGCAACCTTCAGGAAGAGTGAGGAGCAACCCTCAGGAGGAGTGAGGATCAACCCTCAGGAAGAGTGAGGAGCAACCTTCAGGAAGATTGAGGAGCAACCCTCAGGAAGAGTGAGGAGCAACCCTCAGGAAGAGTGAGGAGCAACCTTCAGGAAGTGTGAGGAACAACCTTCAGGAAAAGAAAGGAGAAACCTTCAGGAAGAGTGCGGTGCAACCCTCTGGAAGAGTGAGGAGCAACCTTCAGGAAAAGTGAGGAACAACCTTTAGGAAAAGTGAGGAGCAACCTTTAGAAAAGTGAGGGGCAACCTGCAGGAAGAGTGAGGAACAACCTTCAGGAAAAGTGAGGAACAACCTTTAGGAAAAGTGAGGAGCAACTTTCAGGAAGAGTGAGAAGCAACCCTCAGGAAGAGCAAGGAGCAACTTTCAGGAAAAGTGAGGAGCAACCCTCAGGAAGAGTAAGGAGCAAACTTCAAGAAGAGCAAGGAGCAACTTTCAGGAAAAGTGAGGAGCAACTTTCAGGAAGAGTGCGGAGCAACCTTTAGGAAAAGTGAGGAGCAACCTTTAGGAAAAATAAGGAGCAACCTTCAAGAAGAGTGTGAAGCGACTTTCAGGAAAAGTGAGGAGCAACCTTCAGGAAGAGTAAGGAGTAACCTTCAGGAAGAGTGCAAAGCAACCCTCAGGAAAAGTAAGGAACAACCTTCAGGAAGAGTGAGGAGCAACCCTCAGGAAAAGTAAGGAGCAGCCTTCAGGAAGAGTGAGGTGCAACCCTCAAGAAGAGTAAGGAGCAACTTTCAGGAAAAGTGAGGACCAACCTTCAGGAAGAGTGCAGAGCAACCCTCAGGAAATGTAAGGAACAACCTTCAGGAAGAGTGAGGAGCAACCCTCAGGAAATGTAAGGAACAACCTTCAGGAAGAGTGCAGAGCAACCCTCAGGAAATGTAAGGAACAACTTTCAGGAAGAGTGCGGAGCAACCTTCCGGAAACGTGAGGAGCAACCCTCAGGAAGAGTGAGGAGCAACCTTCAGGAATAGTGCGAAACAACCCCCAGGAAGAGTGAGGAGCAACCTTCATGAATAGTGCGTTGCAACCCTCAGGAAGAGTGAAGAGCAGCCTTTAAGAAAAGTAAGGAACAACCTTCAGGAAGAGTGTGGAGCAACCCTCAGTAAGAGTGAGGATCCGCCTTTAAGAAAAGTAAGGAACAACCTTCAGGAATAGTGCTGAGCAACACTCAGGAAGAGTGAGGAGCAGCCTTTAAGAAAAGTAAGGAACAACCTTCATGAAGAGTGCGGAGGGGCTGGGGTGTTAAGGGGCTGTAGTGTCCTCTCCTGGAGTGGGGGCTCCGGCGTCCGCTCCTTAAGCTTCCTCTTCCACCAAAGTGCTAGACATCCAATGGGATCGGCTGGCGCTTTGGCCAATCAGGAAAAAGGGTTCAAGACCTGCCTCCTGATTGGCAGGGAGAAACTTAAGTTTGATAATAGTGAAAATTAATTTGCGATGGCCGCACAACTGGGGGAGCTTGGAGCCTACGGCTCTAATCAGGTGCTTAAAAAAAACAACCCCGCTGCATTGGAGTCCATAGTCCGGCGCTCTGATATGTAGATCAGGGGGGCGGACCTATGAATAGGGGAGGCCGTCACTGTAACACGTACATTTCGGGATGCTCTTTGGTGAAAGGTTATGGTAGTAACAAGAAATATATTCGGCTACATTAAAAAAAATGTTTTACTATTTTGGCCCAGTTGTAAATAAATCAGGAGATATCCATAAACATTTACCACCAAATGAAAGTCCAATTTTTCCCGAAAAAAAAAGCGGTATAATCCCACCGGATACACAATGTAGGTGTGATGATCTGTAGAGTTTTACTAACACATGTCAACATTGCAAAATTGTGCTTAGGCATCAACATTTGTTTTATCCTCAGGCGCAAAGGGCTTAAAGGGTAAGTTTACCTTCAGGAAGAGTGAGGAGCATCCCTCAGGAAGAGTGAGGAGCAACCTTCAGGAAGAGTGAGGAGCAACCTTCAGGAAGAGTGAGGAGCAACCCTCAGGAAGAGTGAGGAGCAACCTTCAGGAAGAGTGAGGAGCAACCCTCAGGAAGAGTGAGGAGCAACCTTCAGGAAGAGTGAGGAGCAACCTTCAGGAGGAGTGAGGATCAACCCTCAGGAAGAGTGAGGAGCAACCTTCAGGAAGACTGAGGAGCAACCCTCAGAAAGAGTGAGGAGCAACCCTCAGGAAGAGTGAGGAGCAACCTTCAGGAAGTGTGAGGAACAACCTTCAGGAAAAGAAAGGAGAAACCTTCAGGAAGAGTGCGGAGCAGCCCTCTGGAAGAGTGAGGAGCAACCTTCAGGAAAAGTGAGGAACAACCTTTAGGAAAAGTGAGGAGCAACCTTTAGAAAAAGTGAGGGGCAACCTGCAGGAAGAGTGAGGAACAACCTTCAGGAAAAGTGAGGAACAACCTTTAGGAAAAGTGAGGAGCAACTTTCAGGAAGAGTGAGAAGCAACCCTCAGGAAGAGTAAGGAGCAAACTTCAAGAAGAGCAAGGAGCAACTTTCAGGAAAAGTAAGGAGCAACCCTCAGGAAGAGTAAGGAGCAAACTTCAAGAAGAGCAAGGAGCAACTTTCAGGAAAAGTGAGGAGCAACCTTCAGGAAAAGTGAGGAGCAACTTTCAGGAAGAGTGCGGAGCAACCTTTAGGAAAAGTGAGGAGCAACCTTTAGGACAAATAAGGAGCAACCTTCAAGAAGAGTGTGAAGCGACTTTCAGGAAAAGTGAGGAGCAACCTTCAGGAAGAGTAAGGAGTAACCTTCAGGAAGAGTGCAAAGCAACACTCAGGAAAAGTAAGGTACAACCTTCAGGAAGAGTGAGGAGCAACCCTCAGGAAAAGTAAGGAGCAGCCTTCAGGAAGAGTGAGGAGCAACCCTCAAGAAGAGTAAGGAGCAACTTTCAGGAAAAGTGAGGACCACCCTTCAGGAAGAGTGCAGAGCAACCCTCAGGAAATGTAAGGAACAACCTTCAGGAAGAGTGAGGAGCAACCCTCAGGAAATGAAAGGAACAACCTTCAGGAAGAGTGCAGAGCAACCCTCAGGAAATGTAAGGAACAACTTTCAGGAAGAGTGCGGAGAAACCTTCCGGAAAAGTGAGGAGCAACCCTCAGGAAGAGTGAGGAGCAACCTTCAGGAATAGTGCGAAGCAACCCCCAGGAAGAGTGAGGAGCAACCTTCAGGAATAGTGCGTTGCAACCCTCAGGAAGAGTAAAGAGCAGCCTTTAAGAAAAGTAAGGAACAACCTTCAGGAAGAGTGTGGAGCAACACTCAGGAAGAGTGAGGAGCAGCCTTTAAGAAAAGTAAGGAACAACCTTCATGAAGAGTGCGGAGCAATTTTCAGAAAAAGTAGGGTGCAACCTTCAGGAAGAGTGCGGAACAATTTTCAGGAAAAGTGAGGAGCAACCTTTAGGAAGAGTAAGGAGCAACCCTCAGGAAAAGTAAGGAGAAACCTTCAGGAAGAGTGAGGAGGAGGGGGAGGACACACCACCATGTGGGGGAGCAGTTTGAATGGTTCAGACCAGCTTGCTAGGGGGCGCCGTATTGTGATATTCAGCCTGTCCTGCAGGATGAAGGGGAATGAGGGGCCGGTGGGTTTTTCTGGAGAGACCCCCATCATCTGTAATGGAAGAACCTTCACCAACAACAGGAGGACCTCTGGTATTCAATGGATATGGAATTCCATAGGAGGACTTTACACTTTAAGCTCTGGAAATGACAAATGAAATAGAGAAAAACATGTGAAGAGGAGACCGGTGCTCCCCTGCTGCCTGAATAGAGGACTACATCATATTCATTTTATATTATCTTTAAAGAAAATATCCTTTGACCCTCGTAGCTAAAGAAGGGAAATGTATCCACAGAAGAGCGACGCCTTCCCTTTAACACTCTACGTTGGAAATATTCGTATTGATCGTTCATCACGATCGGTGGCAGAGTTTTGGTTCCTCCTTTGTACAGCAATAGATATGGCAGGGAAAAGGCTCTAATCCATTACGGGGCTGACAGGTTCCGGGTGAGGGGCCCGGCCCGCGTCCAGACGCTGACAGTCAGAGACGTGTGTGAATGAAGTTCCTTTAGGACTTGTTGTTGTCGTTGCATAAAAAGTATTTCTGATTCTTCCAACTTTTCTTGGCCAACCGCTGTCAGAGTTCCTGTAAGAAAACAGGAAAGTATTCTTTACTTGTTATTTCATTTATTTTTGCAAAGCTGTGTTCTGCCAGAAAGAAAAGAACCCTTTATTTCCTCTTTGTCTGTGAAGTCTCTGGCTGGGATTAGACGAGGCGCCAATCAGCATCCTTCTGGACAAACTATAAATCCCAGAATACCTTGGGTACAGTCATTCTCCTCCCCCGTGGTGTACCTTTGCGTTGGGTAGAAAATATACAAATTTAGACCTTTTTGTATAAAGCAGTAATGCAGATCCTTATAGAGGAGGGACACACCCATGAGGAGCCTTGGGCCCCTGTGGCCTGGTGGGGAAGGTATTTTGGACGTAGAGTGGTATTCACTTACCGGAATCCGTCTTCTTCCCTGGCGGTTCTTGTAGCTGATCTTCCTGAAGATGCTGTCCTTACAAGTGGTCTTCTCTCTTCCGCTCATTGACACCCCCCCTCAATCACTCCACTTGGCCACCAATGGTCCTGCATTGTAGGGAATGATGTAGGAGTGGCCACCTACATTCTGGTGGCATCCACTTTGAGTCAATAACTGAGGTTCCCTCTACGACTAAGCCCATTTACCAATTACAACAGTGCCGCTCCATATAGAGGTGGGCATACCTTTGAGGAGCCTCGGCACCTGTAACCGGTTGTTGAAGATTATTTGGGCGTACGGTGGTACTTATTTACCATAATCCACGGTCCTTTAGTCTTCTTCCCCGGTGGTTGTGGTGACTGATCCCTCGAAGGCACTGACCTTACCTGTCTCCAATTGGTCTTGTCTCTACTGCTCATTGACACCCCCCTCAACCACTCCACTTGGCCACCACTGGTCCTGCATTGTATGGAATGATGTAGGAGTGGCCACCTACATTCTGGTGGCATCCACTTTGAGGCAGTAACTGTGTTTCCCTCTACGACTAAGCCGATTTACCAATTACAACAGTGCCGCTCCATATAGAGGTGGGCATACCTATGAAGAGCCTCGTGCACCTGTGACCGGTTGTTGAAGATTATTTGGGCGTAGGGTGGTACTTATTTACCATAATCCACGATCCTTTAGTTTTCTTCTTTGGTGGTTGTGGTGATTGATCCCTCGAAGGGACTGTCCTTACCTGTCTCCAATTGGTCTTGTCTCTACTGCTCATTGAAGCCACACTCAACTTTTCTACTTGGCCACCACTGGTCCTGCATTGTAGGGAACGATGTAGGAGTGGCCACCTACATTCTGGTGGCATCCACTTTGAGGCAGTAACTGGGGTTCCCTCTACGACTAAGCCCATTTACCAATTACAAAAGTGCCGCTCCATATAGAGGTGGGCATACCTATGAGGAGCCTCAGGTTGTTGAAGATGATTTGGGTGTAGGTTGGTACTTAAGCTCTTGTGGCCTTTTGTTGAGGGTTATTTGGGCGTAGGGTGGCACTTAAGTTCCTGTGGCCCTTTGTTGAGGGTTATTTGGGCGTAGGGTGGTACTTAAGCTCCTGTGGCCCTTTGTTGTGGGTCATTTGGGCGTAGGGTGGTACTTAACCTCCTGTGGCCCTTTGTTGAGGGTTATTTGGGCGTAGGGTGGTACTTAAGTTCCTGTGGCCCTTTGTTGAGGGTTATTTGGGCGTAGGGAGGTACTTAAGCTCCTGTGGCCCTTTGTTAAGGTTTTTTTGGGCGTAGGGTGGTACTTAAGCTCCTGTGGCCTTTGTTGAGGGTTATTTGGGCGTAGGGTGGTACTTAACCTCCTGTGGCCCTTTGTTGAGGGTTATTTGGGCGTAGGGAGGTACTTAAGCTCCTGTGGCCCTTTGTTAAGGTTTTTTTGGGCGTAGGGTGGTACTTAAGCTCCTGTGGCCCTTTGTTGAGGGTTATTTGGGCATAGAACGTTTACCGGTGGTGCACAGTAACTGGTGTACATAAGTTTATGGGGGCTGAAGAGACACAAATGTTTTCCCTCGCCCCCTTTGTGCCCCCCTGTGTCTGGCACCCCACCATCCAGTTGGTGTCCACACGATGTTGAGGGAGATGACCGTTGGCCAATAGAAAGGTGTGTGTTTTAGCAGCAGAAAGGTTTTATCTCGGCAGTAACGTGGATCTCCGCACGTCTGTTTACCCGGAGCAGAAATAGATGGGGGGGTAAATGATTAACGTCGGGGTCAAGGTTGGATTTTTTTTTTCGCTTCTCTTTTTGTGACCGGCAGAGTTCTGCTAAAATGTAATTATCAAAGAAAAGTGGAAAACATGTTTGCAGCAAAAGTTTCCGTGGCAAAGCTCACAGGTCAGCCAATTGGGTATTGATAAGCTGGCTCCAGAGTTGGCATGAAACACTCTGCCACCACCGAGGCCAATGCAGCACTTTGGACTGTGGGCCTGTGACAGCGCCGTATTTCAGGGTCCCATGCCAACCTGCCATAGCGGGACGGGGGGTCCATTTGGCAAAAATAAAAAACAGGAAAGTCAACAATGTTGTCACAGCAGGTGTTGGATGAGGAGCCGTCATGGTGAGGACCTCGTGTGTGAAAACAGCGACATTCACCTGGCCAGCGTTTATGTAAATGTCGCTCACCCTTCCTGTGCCCGGGGCTCTTCATTGACTTCTTCCTCCTCCTTGTGTATGAACACCGAGTGGCTTCATAACGTTACATAATTCATTATTACAATAAAAGGGCAGCAAATGGAAACTTCCTTCAACTGTCCCTTATTAAAGAGGACCTGACATTGGGAATGTAGAAGGTGTCGGGACGAGGTCCTCCAAAGCCCAAGGGGAGGATCCCAAACTGCGGCCTCTCCCCCGTTCATGATGTGAAAGCTCAGGGGATCCTACGCCCAGCAGGCACTCCCTTGGTACGGTCACTACTCCTGTCAGCCACACAACAGAAAGAAGACGCCCCCACCCCTACAGTACACCATTGCGCCAAGGGCAGCCTCCCCTCCTTCCCACTCCTTGTCCGGGCCCCACCCATTGTCCCATCCCCACCCCCACACTTTGTCCCAGCCCCACCCCCGCCCATTGTCACAGCCCCACCCTTTGTCCCGGCCCCACCCCTTGCCCCATCCCCACCCTTTGTCCCAGCCCCACCCCCGGCTATTGTCCCAGCCCCACCCACACCCTTCGTCCTGGCCCCACCCCTTGTCCCAGCCCCACCCCTACACTTTGTCCCATCCCCGCCCATTGTCCCAGCCCCACTCCCACCCTTTGTCCTGGCCCCACCCCGTGTCCCGGCCCCACCCCCACCCATTGTCCCGGCCCTACCCCTTGTCCCAGCCCCACTCCTGCCCTTTGTCCCGGCCCCACCCCTTGTCCCGCTCCACACCCACCCCTTGTCCCAGCCCCACCCTTTGTCACGACTCCTCTTCCTCCTGGAGGCTCAATAACGCCCCTTGCGGCATTCCCCTTTTGAACCCATTCTAAGTAATTAATTATGCCTAGGGGCGAGTCCCTGACAACCTGGGCTCATAGGAAGTGTGGTGGATGAAGCTGGGTACCATTATTTGACCCGAAATACAACCAGCCGTGGATCAAAGTGCGGGTTGGTGAGGGTCTGGGTGGGAGTGGGGGACATGGGGGGGGGGGGGCAGATCTGGTGATAGGGTTAGTTTTGCAGCATACAATAAAAAAAAATGTAAACACATTTTGTAATTTGATATTTTTTTTAAATTAAATTAATATATATTTTTCTTTTTATAAACCTTCCAGAGGTTCACACATTATGGAACACAATCAGTGCCGGGGCAAGATCATTCGGTGCCCAGGGGGGCAAAGATGCCGTATTGCTACCCCCCTAAATATGTGTGAGCTTATGAGGAGGAGGGGGAGAGAGAGCGCAGCCTGCACCCCCCCGCTCTCTCCTTCTCTCCTGGCCACTTCCAGTGTTGCGCTGACAGAAGTAGTGCTGGCACTGTCACTACTCCTGTCAGCCTTATAGTAGAAGGAACCTGTAGCCTCCCATCCAGTGGCGGTGCGTCCATAGTGGGCGCATGAGCGCCGACCCCTCTCGCTCCTGCACCGCACTGAAAACAATACATAGATTCATGCATTGCTGCCGCCCACTATTCACCTGGTGAATGCCGGCCATCTGAATAACGGCAGCTGGTTGGCTGTAGAAGTGTCTATCAGGGCCAGCGGCTTTAGGGCTGTAATCGGCTTCCAAATAGTTAACCAGGGGAAGCACAGGGTGTGCATTTCCTGGTTAACACTGACAGGCGTCTCAGCCAATCGGGTTCACCGGATCTGGTTACCGGTAACCTGATTGGCTGAAGCGACATCGAGGGCGGGACTCGGGAGAAGACATCGAGGGATCGTGGAGGGAGAATGGCTGACCGAGTAAGTGCTGGGCGGGGGGGGCAATCTTGCGGTATTTTGGGCCAATCTGGCAGCATTTTACGGGGCAAACTGGTGGTGATTGATGGGCACAGTGGCTGCGTTTGGCATGGCACAGTGGCAAAAATTGATGGGCACAGTGGCGACAATTGATGGGCACAGTGACAACAATTGATGGCACAGTGGCTGCGTTTGGCAAGGCACAGTGGTGACAATTGATGGGCACAGTGGCGACAATGGCATGGCACAGTGTCGAAAATTGACGGTACAGTGGCTGCATTTGGCATGGCACAGTGGCGACAATTGATGGGCACAATGGCGTGGCACAGTGGCTGTGTTTGGCATGGCACTGTGGCGACAATTGATGGGCACAGTGGCGACAATTGATGGCACAGTGGCTGCATTTGGCATGGCACGGTGGTTACAATTGATGGGCATAGTGGCAACAATTGATGGTCACGTTGGTTACAATTGATGGGCACAGTGGCGACAATTGATGTGCACAGTGGCCGCGTTTGATGGCATAGTGGTGACAATTTTATGGCACAGTGGCGACAATTTTATAGCACAGTGGCTGGGTTTGATGGGCACAGTGAGGCTGCAATTGAATTTTTTTTTTCGTTAGTTTGCGTCCCCCAAAAATTCTGAGCACCAGTCGCCAGTGGCCCATCCTTACAATACTCGCTGCGCCCAGGGCAGCCGTTCCTTCTGCCCCCCCCCCCCCTCTTAGCCATGAACACAATAGAAGGAGAGATCCGTGCTTCATCAAATCCTCTGTAGAACATAAGGGCAGCAAACGGAGGGCGGTGGGGGGCAGTTGTTTGCTGGCCGTGGATTTTTTGAGGTGACATTTGTTCCTTTATTTTTTATTTTTATGCTCTCGATGAGCGCTGTGTCCGGCGATCAAGCGCCTCGGGTTCGGGTTCCGCAGATGGCTGTTTGGAGACGTTGGAGGTTGTAATGGAGATAATAAGGATAATGATAGATAATGGGACTTCCTGCGTCCTCCTCGTAGAGCCGACGCTGGGAATGGCGTTCGCGTTACATAACAGAACCGAGCAAGCGAGCAAATAACAAAACACAAAACAAAATTTATAGAAGCGCCAAAAGAACGCTAAAATCCAGGACGCAGCCGTGGGCCCGGAATGCGGCCAGTTCATGTTTGTGTGGAAAGTATTGCTGAGTCTGTGTCACAAATTCTCAGAAGACCCCCTTCCTATCCCCCCCACCTCCCCAAATTACAGTGTAGGCATAGCTGAGGTTGTTGTACATGGAGGGGGTGGGGGGAGTCCAGGGGCCACATAGAGCCGATTGTAAGCTTATTTGAATTTGAACTGCAGGCAAAACTTTGTCAGGGATGAAATAGAACCTGCGAAATGCGTCAGTCCTGCTCTTGTCTCCCACCACCCTCCAGTGGAAGGGGCAAAATGCGCCAGTTATGCTCTTGTCTTCCTCCTCCCCTGGTGGATAGGGTGAAATGCATTAGTCCTGCTCTTGTTTCCCACCCCCCTGGTAGATGGGGCGAAATGCATCAGCCTGCTCTTGCTTTCCACCTCCCTGGTGGAGGGGCGAAATGCATTAGTCTTGCTCTTGTTTTCCACCTCCCCTGGTGGATGGGGTGAAATGTGTCAGTCCTGCTCTTGTTTCCCACCACCCCCTATGGATGGAGCAAAATGCATCCGTGCTGCTCTTGTCTCCCTCCCCGGTGGATGGTGCGACATGTGCCAGTCCTGCTCTTGTTTCCCTCCCCCGGTGGATGGTGTGACATGTGCCAGTCCTGCTCTTGTTTCCCTCCCCCGGTGGATGGGGCGAAATACGTCAGTCCTGCTCTTGTTTCCCACCTCCCTGGTGGAGAGGCGAAATGCATTAGTCCTGCTCTTGTTTCCCACCTCCCCCGGTGGATGGGGCAAAATGTGCCAGTCCTGCTCTTGTTTCCCACCTCCCTGGTGGAGGAGCGAAATGCATTAGTTCTGCTCGTTTTCCTTCTCCCCCTGGTGGATGGGGCAAAACGCATCAGTCCTGGTCTTGTCTCCCTTCTCCCCCCAGTGGATGAGGCCCAAGAGCCAGCAGGTTTTTACCATAGCCTCTGATGGTGAGGATGGATGTCACTGCAGTTGAGTCCAGGTCGCGGCCCCCAGGGGTCTCCCAGCTCACACTTAAAGCAGGCTCTGGTGGATGGAGTGGTAAATGCAGTGCAAGGCAACAAGGAATAGTCAAATGGACAAGTCAAGGGTCCAGGGCCGCCATCAGGGGGTGCAGGCATTACACCTGTTCACTCTGCAAGGACATTATCGGTTATGGGGGGATGGGCGCTCTTGTATCTGCTGTGTGTTTGATCAGCACATGTCAGGACTTGTAGCGTACACCTGCAGATAACCTCCCCAGGAACGGTAGTATAATACGGGTATGCGATGTTATCTGGAAAACGCAGAATAAGTATTCCTATTAGCGGAAATACAGGAGTCTTTGAGTTGTTATGGTCAGAGACAGAGTTCATGTTTGTTAGCCATGCGGCTTCCTTTGTTTAGTTGAAGATCATGGCTTCCAGGTAAAGCATACACGCTACCCCTGCCCAGACACGCCCATAAGACCCCCTTATAGGGTGACCAGATTTTTAAAATGAAATCAGGGGACATATTTATTTTTTTACTAGTAATGGCGACAATCAGCGACTCTCTGCCCCCCTTACAGCCTGTCAAGTCTCAGTCGCCGGTGATCTGCCGAGCTTGTTCCAGCTATGATATTTGTTCCTCTTAACAGCTGATGATCAGCTTTGCATTCGGCTATTTCCGTAGCCTGTTACTGCGCATGCCCGGAGTCTGCGCAGTCGGTTGTGGAACTTCTCAGATGGTCATCTTCTTCCCCTCCTTCTCCCTCCCTGAGGCATCTATGGGGCCACCCCCGCTCGGGTGCTCGCTGACTGGTGCCCTGGATGGGCCGCTCTATTGTCAGTCAGTGAGCTCCTCCTGCTCCGTCAGCCCCATAGAGCCGCACACAGCCCCCCCCCCTCTCCGGTGCTCCGGGATCCCGCATGCCGCAGACACAACAGAATGTATAAAATGAATGCAAAATAAAAAAAATAAAAAAATAAAATAAAAGCGCCATGTGCACGCCTCTCAGCAGCTAGCTGCCGATTCCGCCGGTGATCTGCCGAGCTGTGTTCCTCTTAACAGCTGACGATCAGGCTATTTCCTTAGCCTGCCGTAGCTTGTTACTGCGCATGCCCGGAGTCTGCGCAGTCAGTTGCAGTCAGTTGTGGAACTTCCCAGATGGTGGAACAAGAACGTTAATACACCGGGCCCCAGCTACTACTGGGTGGGGAGCGGAGGACGATCACTTCGCCAGAGAAGGCAAGGAGATAAGCAAGCAGGCTGCTGGCCGAGACGTGAGCCAAGGCAGAAGAACATGCGAACGGAGATGAATGGGCATGCACCCGAAACTGAAGAAATATTCACTCCATTCTGACCAGCACATGATCATCAGAAAAGGGCACAGATAATGGAAACAAATACACCCCTAAGGTTCTAGGTGCAGCGCAGCGGGGGGGGGGGGGGTTTAATTCTGCACTGACTGTTTTTGAAATTGCTCCAGCCCCTGTTCAAATCCAATCCGGGGACAAAACTGCGGACAGACTTTGTCTGGGGACAGTGTCCTCAATCCAGGGACTGTCCCCTGAGACCGGGGATGTCTGGTCACGCTACCCCCTTAGCCATTATTCATTGGTTGTTTGTATTAATTCATCCTGTTGGAAGGATTTCCTGTTAGGTCATTTCCTGTGGGCAGGTAATTTCCTGTGATGTCACTTCCTATGGAGGAAATGATTGGCTGTTGGAGTCATCACTTCATGTTTGTCATTGCTTTTGTTATTATGAATAAATAGCCAAGCGCGGTGCTGGGGAGAGGCCAGAAGAGCATGTTGCTGAGAACATAAGCTGTGATGATGTCTGTTTACTTGGGGATATACAAGAAATAGAGTGATAGGTGAGATGTATTATATCATTGGACGGAATGTGTAATTATTAGCACAGGAGATATGGTGTGTACACAGAGTACACCGAATTTCCATAGCATTAACCAGACTAACTATGTAACTATCTTTAATTATGTAACTATAACTAAATATGTAACTACATGAAACTTTGACTTATGTAACTCTATGTAACTATTTGTAACTCTATGTAACTATGTAACTCTATATAACTATATGGAACTCTATGTAACTATATGTAACTATGTAACTCTATGTAACTACCGTATTTATCGCCGTAAACCGCCCATCACCGCTTCCCGCACTGTGTTTGAACTTTGCCACCGACATATACCAAGCGCAGTACACTCGGGTACACTCGGCAAGGCTCGGCTCCCCTCGCGGTCACGCCCTGTGCCGCCTCCTAGCCTTTATGCGAGAGGAGCCGAGCGTGGCCGAGCGTGCCCGAGTGTACTGCGCTCGGTATATGTCGTCGGCGCCGTTCAAACACAGCGCGGGAAGCGGGGATCGGCTCAGAGACAGCGCAGGAGAAGCGGGGAGGACACCACCAAGGCCGCAGACGGATGCCGGACCGGACAAGGCCGCCGATGGATGCCGGGCAGGGACATTCAAACTGTAAGTATTTTCTTTTTTTTCCTAAAATTTTCCTTCCAGGTTGGGGGTGCGCGCAATATGAAGATAAATACGGTATATGTAACTATGTAACTCTATGTAACTATGTGTTACTATGTAACTCTATGTAACTATGTAACTCTATGTAACTATGTAACTATCTGTAACTTTATGTAACTCTATATAACTATATGTAACTATCTGTAACTCTATATAACTATATGTAACTCTATGTAACTATATGTAACTATGTAACTCTATGTAACTATATGTAACTATGTAACTCTATGTACCGCTATATAACTATATGTAACTATGTAACTCTATGTAATTCTATGTAACGCTATATAACTATATGTATCTATGTAACTCTATGTAACTCTATGTAACTATAATTAATTAACTATGTAGCTCAGAGGTCAGGTTGGGGTGATGTGAATTTTAGATTTTCTGGTATACGGCGGCTGCGGTGGCGGCGGTTCTGTCTTTCATGCAGTGTACGGTATATAGGGTATGAATGTATTTCCTGTCCCGGGATGGGTTCTCTTCACATGTCTATGCCAATGAGACACATATTACATATGGAAGATTTTTTTTCTATCCCGATGTGGGGAAATGTTGTATAGCGTTGAGGAATCTGTTTGATGTATGTTGCAGCCGTAACACAGTCCATATGTCCGATCCTCGGCCCTCGTCTCGGGTTGACAATCCCCATTTGTACGTTCCTTCTCTCCTCCGGAGTCGATCTGAGACTTGGCAGCCGGGCCGTGTTATATATTATCCTTCTGATACAATAAACCAGGAACTGTATCAGTCCTGCGCTATAAATTAGGGCGCCAACTTGGTTTTCGTGACCCCCGAAGATCCAGGCGGGGGAATTCACCGGCCCGGCTGTCGTCATTCGGGAAGCCGGGGACATTTATTTTATGAGGAATGGCGCCATATGAGGACAGCGGCAGAGTGTGAGCTCAGAGCCTGAAGTCATAGAAATCCTCGTCTTCGCACTGCGCCGGAGAACTCTGTTATGGGACGGGGTCACAATTTTTTCAGGTTGATGTAATCGCCGCCAATCTTTAATTTCACAATTATATGTAATTACTGCCCCCCCCACCCCCTCCCGTTTTCATGCTTCCTCACTTTGCACATTCCATCCCTGTTCCTATTTCTTCATCCTTGTTGGTTCCTTAAATAGGACCCTGTGATACCTGACAGGGGTCTTAACCATGGGCGTAGCAAAAGGGGTTGCAGGGGTCACAATCGCAACCCCACCCCTATCTCCAGGGGGCCCCTGCAGCCTCCCTGTCATATTATCATATCCTCCACAAAGTCCAGCTCCGATCTGCCCAAGGGCCCCACATCCATGCTCCAGTACTGGGCTTCCACTTTGCTTTCCACTGTCCATACCCCTCCGTTCTCATTGGCTGGGGACAATCTGTGAGCCATTTGCCTGAATGGAGAGGAGCACAGTGTGAGAACAGCCCAGGTCAACTTTTGCATCGGGGCCCACAAGCTTCAAGCTATGCCTCTGGTCTTAACCAGGGCTGTCTTAATGAGAGGGCACTGCCCAGGGGCCCTAGCTGCATGGGGGGCCCCTGCACTTTCCCCCAAAGCAGCTGGTCCTTGAGCCCACACTGCCCCATAATTGGGGGCCACATGATGGCATTGAGAGTGATAGATACACAGGGGAGGCAGTCTGCCTCCTACCTACTTGATGTCTGCTTATCTGCACTGTCATCATTGAAGGGGCCCCAGAGAATTACTTTGCCCAGGAGCCCATGATGCTATTAAGATAACCCTGGCCTTAACCATTCCCTAATATATACGAAACAAAGAAAAGTTTTAGATTTTGATATATTTTATTGGTTGGCAGCTCCAAGGTCCTGGATTAGAACTTCCAAGAGGGACATTAGGTTAAATTCTGTCATTTTTAAATCTCATTAAACTCCACTAAAAATAACTGTCACTTTGTAGAAATAAGGATTGTTATTCTGGATTGTCATCTTTGTGAAATCTTTGTGTGTTTTTCTAGGTTTGCTGGTAGAGATTCATCTCCCACACAAGATCATATGGTAGGGTAATAATCAGGAACAATGACCCGTAAGCTCCTCAGGGGCGGAGACTAATGTAAATGGCTCCTCAGGGACGTGGACTAATGTAAATGGTTTCTCAGGGATGGGGACTAGTGTAAATGGCTCCTCAGGGACGGGGACTAGTTTAAATGGCTCCTCAGGGACGGGTACTAATGTAAACAGCTCCTCAGGGATGGGGGCTAGTGTAAACGGCTCCTCAGGGATGGGGACTAGTGAAAATGGCTCCTCAGGGGCGAGGATTAATGTAAATGGCTCTGTGCAAAATGTCAGTTTTTTGTATGGATAGGGGAAATAAATAATAAGTAAAAATCTGAGATCATTTTATAACGTTCTATAACTAAATGAAAGGTCTGAACACTCAGGGAGCTCTACCTATGTTTTGGCGCCAGGTTGTGGCCCTCAGGATCATTACACTAAAGATTTTCTGGGACAGAAGGGCTATAGAGACTTTTCATGATGTGGCAGGCAGGAGAAAAGTTGGGGCAAGACACGGGTCATGGCAGGCAACAAGCAAGAAAGAAGGAAGATTCAGAAAGGAGTTAAAGCAGGTGGCATACAAGAAAGATGTCTGGTCCAGGAAGAGGTCATGGCAGGTGGCAAAAAAACAGAGCAGTCAGGTCCAGGCAGGGGTCATGGAAAATGGCAAGCAAGAGAGAAGTCAGGTGCAGGCAGGGATTGTGGCAGTCAGCAAACAAAAGAAAATGAAGGCCCAGACATTGGTCATGACAGGCAACAGACAAAAGAGAAGTAAGGTCAAGATTGGGGTCATGGCAGGCAGCAAACAAGAGAGAAGTCACGTCTAGGCAGAATAAAAGCCAGGCAACAAACAAAAGATAAGGTTGGTCCAGACAATAGTAACAGCAGGTGGCAGACAAGAGAGAAGTCAGGTGCAGGCAAGAGTTGTGGCAGGCAGCAAACAAAAGAGAATGCAGGTCCAGACAGGGGTCATGAGAGGCAGCTAACAAGAGAAGTCAGGTAGGGTTTGTGGCAGGCAACAAACAAGAGAGAAATCTGACACAGGTAGAGGGTGTGGCAAGCTGCGAAGGAAAGAGAATTCAGGTCAAAAACAAGAGAGAAGTCTGGTCCAGGCTGGGGTCATGGCAGGTGGCAAACAAGAAAGAAGTCATGTTCAGGCGGAAGTAGGGGGGGGGGGGTGCTAGGCTCGGTGGCAGGCAGAAAACAGAGAGAAATCAGGTCCAGGCAGAGTAAAAGCCAGCTGACAAACAAAAGATAAGGTAGGTCCAGGCAAGAGTCATGACAGGCAGCAAACAAGGGAGGTCAGGTCCAGGCAGGACCGGGTGGTACTATGGGTACCAGGCGGCACCTTTAGGGGGGCTGCAAGCGCCCGTTCAGCCCGCTCCGCTGCCTGTGAGGAGCGCGGCGCCGGGCTGCCTGAGAAGACACTCGCAGAGGGGAGCAGTCAGCGAGTGAGCGGCGCAGTGAGGAGCCCGGCGCCGCTGCTGTTAGTGGTGACAGTAGCGGGTGGGTAGAAACGAGCGGCACAGTTAGGAGCCTGGCATCGCTGCTGTTAGTGGTGACAGGAGCGGGCGGGTAGAACACTGAAGGGGGGGTTGCGGGGGTGAGGAGCAGTCCGTGATTGAGCGGGCCGCATCCATGTCCTTCTTGCTGGGGCCCCCAGTACCTACCGCCTACTCCCAAGGCATCCAGGCTGCTCCGTTGGTCAGGGCCGCTCACCCGGCCTAACCACGGCCAGCTCCGCAGCCATCCAACTATCCAGCTCAGGGGGGAAGGACATGAAGGGGTCAGGTGACCATGAAGGGGAAGGAGCTGCCTGGAGGAATCCCCATCTGCCTCATGTCTGACAGGTGAATTTGCAGCCACAGATACTAGGGCCTGGAGAAAACTACTAAAAAGTGAGGCGGCGTACACACGACCGAGGTTCTCGCTGGAAACCAGCGAGAACCTCGCTGGAAGCTGCATTCCAGCGAGGACCTCGGCCGCGTGTACGCTCTCGGCGAGCTTCCCGTCGGGAAGCCCGTCGAGCAGAAATAGAGAGCACGCTCTCTATTTGCTCGACGGCCCGCCTGGAAGAATGGCTGGTTGCCATTCCCGACGGGCGGGTCGCCGATTTCGATGGCCGGCAGGGAACCTCGACGGGCGGAACGATGTGTTCTGCCCGTCGAGGTTCTCTGCCGTGTGTACGCGGCCTAAGTGATGCCAGCCTGCCTTTCTGAAAAAAAATGATGTTTTACACACAGCATGATGAGAGCATGCTTTGGTCGTGTCAGTGGTCTTTTTTACACAGTAAAGGGTGATGCTGAACTCTCATCATGCTGTGAGGCTGTGTTTGATGGGCACAGTGGCTGTGTTTGATGGGCAAAGTGGCTGTATTTGATGGGCACAATGGCTGCGTTTGATGGGCACGGTGGCTGTATTTGATGGGCACAATAGCTGCGTTTGATGGGCACAGTAGCTGCATTTGATGGGCACAGTAGCTGCATTTGATGGGCAGGGTGGCTGTATTTGATGGGCACAGTGGCTGTATTTGATGGGAACAATGGCTGCGTTTGATGGGCACAGTGGCTGTATTTGATGGGCACAGTGGCTGCATTTGGCACAGTGGCTGTGCTTGATGGACACAGTGGCTGCGTTTGATGGGCACAGTGGCTGTGTTTGATGGGCAAAGTGGCTGAGTTTGATGGGCACAGTGGCTGTGTTTGATGGGCACAATGGCTGCCTTTGATGGGCACAGTGGCTGTGTTTGATGGGCACAGTGAAACTGCAATTGATGTTTTTTTTTATAAAGCTTTTTTTGTATGGGTTTTGTATAGAGCCATGACAGATCCTCTTTATATTTATTTACATGTAAAGAGTCATGACAGGTCCTCTATATACATCTATAGAGCCGTGACAGGTTCTCTTTATACATCTATAGAGCCATGACAGGTCCTTGTTATACTCATTTATACATGTATAGAGCCGTGACGGGTCCCCTTTAGTTATCATGATATCAAATAATGAATGTGGGGGCCTTTTGGTTGGGGTGATTTTTTTTGGGGGGGCAGCATTATATTCTTGGTCCAAGGCAGCACAATGTCTTGGGCCGGCACTGCAGGCAGCAAACAAAATGAAATGCAGGTCCAGGCAGGGGTCATGGTAGGCAGCAAACAAAAGAAAAGTCTCGTTCAGGCAGGGGCCATGGCAGGTGCAAAACAAGAGAAAAGTCTGGTTCAGGCAGTAAACAGGAGAGAAATCAGGTCCAGGCAGAGTAAAATCCAGGTGACAAACAAAAGATGAGGTAGGTCCAGGCAGAAGTTATGACAGGCAGCAAACAAGGGAGGTCCATCAAACGCAGCCACTGTGCCTAGCAATTATCACCACTGGGCCCATCAATTGTCGCCAGTTTGCCCCCTCAAAAATCGCCAGATTGCTCCCCCCATCCCCCAGCACTTACCTTTCTCTTGTCAGCCATCCTCCCTCAATGTCTTCTCCCGAGCCCCGCCCTCGATGTCGCTTCAGTCAATCAGGTTACCGGTAACCAGACCTGGTGAACCTGATTGGTTGAGATGAGTGTCAATGTTAACCAGGGAACGCACCCCCCCTGCTTCCCCTGATTAACTATTTGGAAGCCGATTACAGCCCACATGCTGTAATCGGGAAGCCTATCAGAGCCGCTGGCCCTGATAGACACTTCCACAGCCAACCAGCTGCTGTTATAGTACAGGAGATGGTCAGAGACTGCAGACATAGTACAGGAGATGGTCAGAGACTGCAGACACAGTACAGGAGATGGTCAGAATCTGCAGACACAGTACAGGAGATGATCAGAGACTGCAGACATAGTACAGAAGATGGTCAGAGACTGCAGACATAGTACAGGAGATGGTCAGAGACTGCAGACATAGTACAGGAGATGGTCAGAGACTGCAGACATAGTACAGGAGATGGTTAGAGTCTGCAGACACAGTACAGGAGATGGTCAGAGACTGCAGATATAGTACAGGAGATGATCAGAGACTGCAGATATAGTGCAGAAGATGATCAGAGACTGCAGATATAGTGCAGTAGATGGTCAGAGACTGCAAACATAGTACAGGAGATGGAACTCTGGCGCCTAGGTGCGCTGCACCCCATGCACCTGCCCAGGATCGGCCCTGCCTGTACACCAAGTTGAGTGATGGCGCAGGGGAGAGAGGGGCGGCGCTCCTGCGCCCACTATGGACGCAGCGTTGCTGTGTTTAGGACTTGTGACCTCTAATAGACCAGCCAATTGGCTGCTCATCCTAAGAAGAGAGCCACATGTTCCCTCATACCTGGAAGTACCTGGAAGGTGATCGAGAATCAAGGAGGATCCCCCAGACTCTTACTTGGGCCTCTAGACAGGTTCACTTCAAATCAATCTGCGTGGAAAAAGAAGTGACCGGCGCGGTCGTTATCGGCTGGAATTCATGTAATTTATGTATATATCATGTTTCCTCCGAATACACGGCGCGGACGGCGTGCCAAATATTCGTAATGTATATGAAACACATTATGCAGATTAATCAAAATCAGCGCCATCATTTCTGTTCAATGAAACGCGATGATTGCCTCAAGATGTTTTCCGTAGATTACCGTAAAAAAAAAAAAAAAAAGAGCAGATCTATCGGAAATCCCAGGAAAGAAAAATAGAAAGTTTTTGTATCAATTCGTGACAATCATTAACCCTTCGTGGAAAAATCCCCGGAGTGACGACATTTGTTGGTTCAGCCTCCCTTCCTCCAATCTTATCTCACCGCATCGCAAATATTTGCGGGAATGTGAAATCTCGCATTGCCAAATTCTTCTGTGTAATAGCCGGAGCTCTTCCTGTCCGGTTCCCCCCGGGTGCGGTAATACCGTGTAATCATTAGAGGCTCCTAATTGGCTGCCATTACCCCTCATTATTACTCATGAAAGATGGTGCAACTCCCAAGCAAAGGTCTTTTTACTTTTTTTTCTCTGTGTTGAAAGATTGTTTAAAATCTTAAAGCTTCTAATTTACTCCCCAGTCTCTCTCTGCCAATCCCTCCGCTGACCTCCATTCAGTGTCCTCCACTCCTCTCTACCAATCCCTCCACTGGTCTCCATTCAGTGTCCTCCACTCCTCTCTGCCAATCCCTCCACTGACCTCCATTCAGTGTCCTCCACTCCTCTCTACCAATCCCTCCACCGACCTCCATTCAGTGTCCTCCACTCCTCTCTACCAATCCCTCCACTGGTCTCCATTCAGTGTCCTCCACTCCTCTCTACCAATCCCTCCACTGGTCTCCATTCAGTGTCCTCCACCCCTCTCTACCAATCCCTCCACTGGCCTCCATTCACAGTCCTCCACCCCTCTCTGCCAATCCATCCACTGTTCTTTTTTTTCTTTGTGTTGAAAAATTGTTTAAAATCTTAGGCCTCGTACACACGAGGGGATATGTCCGCTGAAAACGGTCCGATGGACCGTTTCAGCAGACATCTCCGCTCGTGTGTATGGGCTAGCGGACAGATTTCTCCACCCGACAGATTTCAAAGCATGCTTTGAAATCTATCCGGTGAAATCTGTCCGCCCGACATGTCTGCTGGTTAGTACACTTACCAGCAGACATGTCGTCCCCCACCGCCGCCGCGCCGCCGCCGAATGGATTGTGTTTAACTTCCTGGTGCGGTGACGTGGCGGCGGCGGGGAATTTGATCCGATGGTGTGTACACGCCATTGGATCAAACTCCCGATCGGACATATCCGATGGAAATGGTCCGCGGACCGTTTTCATCGGATATGTCCGATCGTGTGTACGAGGCCTTAAAGCTTCTAATCCACCAAACTCATCCACCTTTCCAACCATTCAGTGTCCTCCACCCCTCTCTACCAATCCCTTCACTGTTCTCCATTCAGTGTCCTCCACCCCTCTCTACCAATCCCTCCACTGGTCTCCATTCAGTGTCCTTCACCCCTCTCTATCAATTCCTCCAATGGTCTCCATTCAGTGTCCTCCACCCCTCTCTACCAATCCCTCCACTGTTCTCCAGTCAGTGTCCTCCACCCCTCTCTAACAATCCCTCCTCCACTGGCCTCCATTCAGTGTTCTCCCCCTCTCTCTGCCAACCCCTCCACTGGTCTCCATTCAGTGTCCTCCACCCCTCTCTGCCAATCCCTCCACTGGTCTCCATTCAGTGTCCTCCATCCCTCTCTGCCAACCCCTCCACTGGTCTCCATTCACTGTCCTCCACCCCTCTCTGCCAATCCCTCCACTGGTCTCCATTCAGTGTCCTCCACTCCTCTCTACCAATCCCTCCACTGGTCTCCATTCACTGTCCTCCACTGCTCTCTACCAATCCCTAAACTGGTCTCCATTCAGTGTCCTTCACCCCTCTCTATCAATTCCTCCAATGGTCTCCATTCAGTGTCCACCCCTCTCTACCAATCCCTCCACTGTTCTCCATTCAGTGTCCTCCACCCCTCTCTACCAATCCCTCCTCCACTGGCCTCCATTCAGTGTTCTCCCCCTCTCTCTGCCAACCCCTCCACTGGTCTCCATTCAGTGTCCTCCACCCCTCTCTGCCAATCCCTCCACTGGTCTCCATTCAGTGTCCTCCACCCCTCTCTACCAATCCCTCCACTGGTCTCCATTCAGTGTCCTCCACTCCTCTCTACCAATCCCTCCACTGGTCTCCATTCAGTGTCCTCCACCCCTCTCTACCAATACCTCCACTGGTCTCCATTCACTGTCCTCCACCCCTCTCTACCAATCCCTCCACTGGTCTCCATTTAGTGTCCTTCACCCCTCTCTATCAATTCCTCCAATGGTCTCCACTCAGTGTCCTCCACCCCTCTCTACCAATCCCTCAACTGTACTCCATTCAGTGTCCTCCACCCCTCTCTACCAATCCCTCCTCCACTGGCCCTCATTCAGTGTTCTCCCCCTCTCTCTGCCAACCCCTCCACTGGTCTCCATTCAGTGTCCTCCACCCCCCTCTAACAATCCCTCCACTGGTCTCCATTCAGTGTTCTCCACCCCTCTACTAATCCCTCCACTGGTCTCCATTCAGTGTCCTCCACCCTTCTCTACCAATCCCTCCATTGGTCTCCATTCAGTGTCCTCCACCCCCCTCTACCAATCCCTCCTCCACTGGCCTCCATTCAGTGTTCTCCCCCTCTCTCTGCCAATCCCTCCACTGGTCTCCATTCAGTGTCCTCCACCCCTCTCTGCCAATCCCTCCACTGGTCTCCATTCAGTGTTCTCCACCCCTCTACTAATCCCTCCGCTGACCTCCATTGATTTTCCTCCACCCCTCTCTGCCAATCCCTCCACTGGTCTCCATTCACTGTCCTCCACCCCTCTCTACCAATCCCTCCACTGGTCTCCATTCAGTGTCCTTCACCCCTCTCTACCAATTCCTCCAATGGTCTCCATTCAGTGTCCTCCACCCCTCTCCGCCAATCCCTCCACTGAGCTCCACGATCGGACCTTTGTCCGACCAAATTCACATTGGAATTCCAACGGAATGTTCTATATGTAAACTCCGACAGAATTTCATTGGAGGAAAAGAGAACATGTTCTCTATGTAAACTCCAATGGAATTACTCCGATGGGGCATACACAGGGTAGGAATTTTCGATGAAAAAAGTCAGTCAGACTTTTCGTGTGTACGGCACTTTAGGTGTGTGTTTCCCACTAAAGATCTGCTCATACTCAGACTACCCATCCTGATATCGCCCCCCACAAACCTTTATTTTCGGGGACACATCCCTTCCCTTTGGTCTTCATTTCATGGAAGATTTTAACGTTTTTCTGTCCAATGTACACGCGGCGGTGGGCGAACTTTGAAGCCTTGGAAAAACACGCGGAGGACTTGTGGTGACATTCCTTCCTAGAAAATGGTAAATAATAAACCATGAAAAACAGTATAGATCACATGCCCTCCATATCGAGAGCAAACATACACGGGGTAGAAGTCATTCTATGTGTTTCTATGGGGTGAGAGTTCAATGCGAACCAGGGCAGGTGAGACTTCAAGAGCATCCAGGATGGGCTCATGGAAGAATAGAAATTAACAATCTGCTTTATTAACAATAATAATTATCTTAGTATACATTGTAACTTATAACTGATTTGCTACCAACCCCTCCCCCCTTCATATGTCGTCTTAGCCTCTGTTCACACCTGAATGGCTGCGTGCTGCATGTAGGGCGCTCCATTCATATTAAGTGGCTGCTCTACTCGCGGGAACCACAGGGAAAGAAGTCCCGGACCCTTTTTTTGCACCGAAGATTATGGTGCTGCAGAGTGAGTGAAAATGCTCCGCGGGTTACCAATGTGCGGGATGCTATTAGTTATTATTATTATTATTGGAGAGATGTAGTAGAGGTGTAGTAGTCATGTAGGAGAGGTGTAGTAGTCATGTAGGAGAGGTGTAGTATTGGTGTAAGAGAGGTGTAGTAGAGGTGTAGTAGTCATGTAGGAGAGGTGTAGTAGAGATACAGGGCTAGATTCAGGTAGCCCGTCTTATCTTTGTGTGGGTGTAACGTATGTCACTTACGTTACGCCGCCGCAACTTTTTCAGGCAAGTGCTTTATTCACAAAGCACTTGCCTGTAAAGTTGAGGCGGCGTAGCGTAAATGACCCGGCGGAATTCAAATTCGGTGGGTAGGGGTGTGTAGTATTTAAATCAAGCGCGTCCCCGTGCCGAACGAACTGCGTATGCGCTGGCCGTGCCTGAATCCCAGTGCGCATTCTCCAAATCACGTCGTTGAAAGCTACGTGAACGTAACTCCATTGTGAATGGACTTACGCAAACAACGTAAACGACGTCCAATACGACGAGATCCCGACGCCTCACTATAGCAGGGATAACGTTACGACAGGCTTAAGTCTTACGTAAACAGATACGCCGGCCGGGCGCATGTTCGGGAATCGGCATATTTGCTCATTTGCATATTTTACGATGGGAACACCACCTAGCGGCCAGCGTAAATATGCAACTAAGCTACGACGGTGTAAGTGCCTTACGCCGCTCGAATCTTAGCAACCTTTAATCGTATCTCATGAGCATACGCTTAAATTTGCGCGGGCTCAGATTAGGACTTATGACGGTGTATCTACTGATACGCCCGTCTTAAGTCATTGTGAATCTGGCCCATAGTATTCCTATAGGAGAGGTGTAGTAGAGGTGTAGTATTGGTGTAAGAGAGGAGTAGTAGAGGTGTAGTAGTCATGTAGGAGAGGTATAGTAGAGGGCTGTAGTAGAGGTGTAGCATTGGTGTAAGAGGGGTGTAGTGGAGGTGTAGTAGTCATGTAGGAGAGGTGTAGTAGAGGGCTGTAGTAGAGGTGTAGTATTGGTGTAAGAGGGGTGTAGTAGAGGTGTAGTAGTCATGTAAGAGAGGTGTAATAGAGGTGTAGTAGTCATGTAGGAGAGGTGTAGTAGTCATGTAGGAGAGGTGTAGTAGAGGTGTAGTATTGGTGTAAGAGAGGTGTAGTATTGGTGTAAGAGAGGTGTAGTATTGGTGTAGTTGGTGATCAGGTGTGCACACATCTCAGGAGGGATTTTGCTCTCCACTCTTCTTTACAGATCTTCTCTAAATCCTGAAGGTTTCTTGGCAACTCGAAGTTTCAGCTCCTCCATACATTTTCTATAGGATTAAGGTCTGGAGACTGGCTAGGCCACTCCATGACATCAATGTGCTTTTTCTAAAGTTCCCCAACAGCTGAATGGCCACAGGTTAAGCACCCACGCCATAAGGTTTCTTGACTGTGACTTGGCAACTCAAAGTTTCAGCTCCTTCCATACATTGGATTAAGGTCTGGAGACTGGCTAGGCCACTCCATGACCTTAATGTGCTTCTTCTTGAGCCACTACTCTGTTGCCTTGGCGGTATGTTTTGGGTCATTCTCATGCTGGAAGACCTGTCTATGACCCATCTTCAGTGTTCCGTGTGAGGGAAGGAGGTTCTCCTCCAAGACGTGGCCCGCCCATTGGCCCATTGGCCTCTCAATGAGGAAAAGTCAGTCTGGACCTTTATCAGAGAAACCCCCCAAATCCTCACGTTTCCCCCTTCCCCGTGTGACTATAGGGGTGGAGTTCTTAGGGTCATAGTCACAATTTTTCTTCCTCCAAACATGAATAGTCCTCCTCCTCAAGAAGGTACGCATACAGTCCTGCCAATCAGTGGCGGCTTCCTTTTTGACCCCTCCCACTTGGTGGAAATGGGCGTAGCTCTAAGGTGGTGTGGTTAGCATCTGAGATGAACGAGGGTCGGAGGGAGAGAGAGGGACAGCAGGCCCAGGTTCTACACAACAATAGAAATGTGTACATTCTAGTAATTTTAACAATCAGCAGATAAAGATACTTCAATCATCCCGGCACCATGGTTGTTATGGTGTCAGGATGATTGAAGTGCATTATTTCTATTATTACATTGTAATATAAAATGAAACCATTCAACTCACCATAATGCAGGTCGCCTGCCACCAGATGCCATCACGTGTCCCCAGCGGAGTCCCTCCTTGCATGCAGCCCTGTGTCACATCAATTGCAGCCTCTGCCCCAATCAATTGCAGCGACTGTCCCATCAATTGCAGCACCTGTCCCATCAACTGCAGCGACTGTCCCCGTCAATTGCAGCACCTGTCCCGTCAATTGCAGCACCTGTCCCGTCAATTGCAGCACCTGTCCCGTCAATTGCAGCACCTGTCCCGTCAATTGCAGCACCTGTCCCATCAATTGCAGCACCTGTCCCGTCAATTGCAGCAACTGTCCCGTCAATTGCAGCGACTGTCCCGTCAATTGCAGCACCTGTCCCGTCAATTGCAGCGACTGTCCCGTCAATTGCAGCGACTGTCCCGTCAATTGCAGCGACTGTCCCGTCAATTGCAGCACCTGTCCCGTCAATTGCAGCGACTGTCCCGTCAATTGCAGCGACTGTCCTGTCAATTGCAGCACCTGTCCCATTAATTGCAGCACCTGTCCCATCAATCCATCAGTTGCGGTGCCGGCCGGGGGGTGGGGTTTGTGCCGCCAAAATTCCCCCCAAAGATGATAGGGGGGGTGCCACCGGAATTCCCCCTAAAAATTACATTTTTTTTTTAAAGATGATATGCGGGGGGGGGGGGGGCAGGTACAACCGACTGTGGGGAATGGGGATGCAAATTTAGCAGAGGGGCAGCAGCAGCAGAACTTACGATGAAGCCATGGCTGTGGAGGAGTCTGCTGCTCCGAGTCCTCATACTTCCTGTCTTCTATCTCTCTCTCTCACGAGAAAGAGAGAGAAACAGGAAGTGACATCATGACTTTAAATGTCAATCAATCTGCCCGGCCGTAGTAATAGGTGCTACGAGCGCCGGGCAGACACTGTGACACTGTGGCGCCTCGGTAAGCGCCACAAGGCGGTCATAAAGCCCGCGTCTGCAATCTTCATGGACGCTGCGCTTCCCATAATGCAATTGGCTGGCGCCACAGTGCATTTGGTAAATGATTTTTTGTGAGATTTAAAAAAGAAATTCTTAAAGGGGCCATTTAAAAAAAAATATGTTTTTGTGTAACCACAGGGGGGGGGGGGGCGGCGCCCGGGCGCCCCCTATGGGCAGGCCGCCACTGCTGCCAATGAACATCTAAATGATTCAGAGAAGATCAAGAGAAAGTTCTGAGGTCAGATGAGACCAAAATTCAGCTCTTTGGCATTAACTCGATTCGTCCTGTTTGGACTATGACCATAAGAACACCATCCCTACATTCACATGGAGGGGGAAACATGATAATTTGGGGCCATTTCTTTGATAAAGGTCCACGCCAACTTTGCCACATTGAGGGGCCAATGGGCGGGGCCACGTATTGTAAGATCTTGGATGAGAACCTTCTTCTCTCAGACAGAACGCTAAAGATGGGTCATGGACGGGTCTTCCAGCATGACAATGACCCAAAACACACCGCCAAGGCAACCAAGGAATGCCTCAAAAAGAAGCACAGGAAGGTCATGGAGTGGCCTAGACAGTCTCCAGACCTTAATCCTATAGAAAATGTATGGAGGGAGTTGAAACTTCGAGTTGCCAAGAGACAGCCAAGAAATCTTAAGGCGTGGGTGCTCAACCTGTGGCCCTTCAGCTGTTGGGGAACTCAAGAAGAAGCACATTAATGTCATGGAGTGGCCTAGCCAGTCTCCAGACCTTAATCCTATAGAAAATGTATGGAGGGATCTGAAACTTCGAGTTGCCAAGAAACCTTCAGGATTTAGAGAAGATCTGTAAAGAAGAGAAAACCCCTCCTGAGATGTGTGGAGACCCGATCACCAATTACAAGAAACGTCTGACCTCTGTGCTTCCCAACCATGGTTTCTCCAACTACTAAGGGACCTCCCCAACTATTAAGGGGGTCAAATATTTATTGAATACAAGAAGAAGCACATTAATGTCATGGAGTGGCCTAGCCAGTCTCCAAACCTTAATCCTATAGAAAATGTATGGAGGAGCTGAAACTTCGAGTTGCCAAGAGACAGCCAAAAAACCTTAAGGCGTGGGTGCTCAACCTGTGGCCCTTCAGCTGTCGGGGAACTCAAGAAGAGGCACATTAATGTCATGGAGTGGCCTAGCCAGCCTCCAGACCTTAATCCTATAGAAAATTTATGGAGGAAGCTGAAACTTCGAGTTGCCAAGAGACCTTTAGGATTTAGAGAAGATCTATAAAGAAAAGTGGAGACCAAAATCCCTCCAGAGATGTGTGCTCATAGCATGCCCCCCCCCCCCATGCCATGAGCACAGGGAAAACTCTCCATCAAATGGGGGGGGGGGGGCTACCCATATTTTTTATTTCTTTGTCAGGAGTTCCACTTTAAGGATTTGCAGATGTATCTTTTTAATGAAATCCTTTAGCCCCCCCCTCCCCTCACTTTAGTAAATGGGACTTTTTTCAGATCTGGTTCCCATCTGCTCCTGCAATCATTGTGTTTAGTCGGTGATGAATGACCGGCCCGGCTCCGGGGAATAGAATTGCGTGACTGGGTAACACTAAACAAGAGAGGAGGGTTGTGGGGTGGTCGGGGGTCAGGGAGGATTGCTGCGGTCTCTTTGGAATGGAGAGTAATGAGCCCCCTATCAGCGCTCTCGGCATTTCTCTGCTCTTCTCTCTCTGTATCTCTCACACCTTCACTGACCGATCAAAAGAGACTTTCATCTCCATTAGGAACACATGAATAATCTCCTTCCAGGGCGATCCGCTCCATACAACGCGAGGAATAAAGGACATTCAGATTATAACCGGGGAGGTCTCATCCGGCTATGAACCCAATGGAGGTAATTTCTCTGGTATTTGTTTTAACCACTTCAGCCCTCCGGACCATTTGGCTGCCCAAGGACCAGGCAACTTTTTTGCGATTCGGCACTGCGTCGCTTTAACTGACAATTGCGCGGTCGTGCGACGTGGCTCCCAAACGAAATTGACGTCTTTTTTCCCCCCACAAATAGAGATTTCTTTTGGTTGTATTTGATCACCTCTGCGGTTTTTATTTTTTGCGCTATAAACAAAAATAGAGCGACAAATTTGAAAAAAAAAATGCAGTATTCTTTACATTTTGCTATAATAAATATCCTCCAAAAATATATATAAAAAAAAAAAGTTAAATTCTTCCTCAGTGTAGGTCGATTCTTCTACATACTTTTGGTAAATAAAAATCGCAATAAGCGTTTATTGATTGGTTTGCGCAAAATTTATAGCGTTTACAAACTATGGGATAATAATGAAAAGGGGTGTTGCGCAAAAATATATAAACAGGTCAAATGTCAGTATAATCACAAAGTAAAAATCATGAATACAGTGAATCAAGTGAAAAAAAGGGCAACAACACATATAAGTAAAAAAGTGTCCAAAAACACAAGGTGTAAAAGTGTCCGATATAAATAAGACTGCTGCCAAACAGAACAAAAGGAATGAGAAGTAGGTTAAACCGGGTAACCTCTATAGGTATAGATGTGACTCAAGAATGGAGGTGAATAGTAGTATCCCTCACCAGGCTCACAGAACTCTCACCTCATAAAGAGGGGTATATAGCGTTGGGGTATCTTAAACAGAGTCTTTCTCCTTCCAGCCACCAAACCTTTCCACCTGTCCTTGTTCTAGTGGACCTCTCCAGCCTCTCAAACCTGTCTCTCCTTTCAGAGGTAATCCCGCCAGGAAACACTCAGCGCCAGGGAGAAGGGAAGAGAAAAACAAAAAGAGCCTCCAATGGTGCAGTATAAAAAACATGGGGGATACAATTTATTAGGAAAAACCTGAGCTTAAAATGTTAAAAACAATGAGGGTATTAAATAAACAAACAGCGGCGTCTGACTCGCCTGCCTACATCATTCCTGGTGTACGTCCGTCCTCTCCCTACGCGTTACGACAGGTCCCCAGATGAGATGAGTCACATCTATACCTATAGAAGTTACCCAGTTTAACCTACTTCTCATTCCTTTTGTTCCGTTTGGCAGCAGTCTTATTTATATCGGACACTTTTACACCTTTTTGTTTTCTCCTCCCTTCTCCCTGGCGCTGAGTGTTTCCTGGCGGGATCACCTCTGAAAGGAGAGACAGGTTTGAGAGGCTGGAGAGGTCCACTAGAACAAGGACAGGTGGAAAGGTTTGGTGGCTGGAAGGAGAAAGACTCTGTTTAAGATACCCCAACGCTATATACCCCTCTTTATGAGGGGAGAGATACTACTATTCACCTCCATTCTTGAGTCACATCTATACCTATAGAAGTTACCCGGTTTAACCTACTTCTCATCCCTTTCGGTGTATTGTAAACACTATTAGGTATTGCTGCATTATTTCACCACTTTTTAGTTTTTAGTTTATACATTTTTCACACATAGTAGCGTGAAGGCTACCATTCAATATAAACTATGGGATTGTTTTATTGCATTTTTATTAATATATTTTTTTTTACAACTAATGGCGGTGATCAACAATTTTTTTCATGACTGCGACATTATGGCGCACACATCGGACAATTTTGACACATTTTTGGGACCATTGTCATTTTCACAGCGAAAAGTGCTATAAAAATGCACTGATTACTGTGAAAATGACAATTGCAGTTTAAGAGTTAACCACTAGGGGGCGCTAAGGGGTTATGTGTGACCTCATATGTGTTTCTAACTGTATGGGGGTGGGGCTGGACGTGTGACGTCATTGATTGTGTTTCCCTATATCTGGTGACAGATGATCAATGACAGCACCACAATGAAGAACGAGGAAGCTATGTTTACACTCACCTGTCCCCGTTCTTCAGCTCCAGAGGACCGATCGCGGGACATCAGCGGCGGTCACGGAGCTTCGGACTGGGTCACGGGCATGTGTCTGCAACCCACGGCTGGGCACTTAAATAGGACATACAGTTAAATAGGCCGTTCCATTCTGCCCATGTATATGTGCAGGAGGTGGTCCTTAAGTGGTTTATAAAAAAAAGTATCAGTAATTACTTGAAAAAAAGTATCGGTACTTGTAAAAAAAAAAAAAAGTGGTATCGGGACAATCCTAAAAAAAATGTCTCAGTTTATGAATGGAGGGGAGTCTGTTAAGACCCCTGATATCTCATGGAAGCCCCCAAACAGGGCTGATAAAAAAAAAAAAGAATTGCAATAAATAATATGAAACAATTATTGTAAAAAATAATAAAAATGTAAATAAAAAACACACAGACACCCCCCCCCCCCCAAAGAAAAGGGGGGAAAAAGCATTTAAAAAAAATTGTACAAAATTAAAAAAAAAATTGTAAAAAATAAATAAAAAGTCACGTGACATTAATAAAAAAAAAAAAGTGGTATCGGGACAACCCTAAAAAAAATGTCTCAGTTTATGAATGGAGAGGAGTCTGTTAAGACCCCTGATATCTCAACAAAGCCCCCCAACAGGGCTAATAAAAATAAATAAATAATTGCAATAAATAATACAAAACAATTATTGTAAAAAATAATAAAAATTGTAATAAAAAACACACAGACACAGAATATTGGCTTTAAATTTGGCGAAGAAAGTGGTCGTGTGGCGGGTATTACAAATATTATAAAGACAAATCCGGGAGTGAAGGTGTTAAGAAAATAAAAAAGAAAGTGCAGACGACTCCTGGCAGCGTCCTCACTGAGAAAATACATTTTATCTACAACTGTTTGCAATACCGTGTGAACAAATAGGGGCCTTTGATTCACGGCGCTGCTCCGCTGGCACGTCGCGCGGACTGGAGGTGCTCAAAAAGGGCATAAAAAAAACCAAACAGGGAAAGTTAAACATGTGGCGGACAGCCACGGCCAAAATCCATCCAGCAGACAAAAAAAAAACATTGGTCCACCTAATCACAGCCATATCAAAGCATGTATGTGTTGAGCAAACTAATACAAAGGATGGGGGGGGGGGGGGGAATAAACAAATAAATACGGCTGGTGACAGAACCAGCCCCTCTACTTGATTAAAGGGAAGCCCATTCCAAAGAAATATCTCAAAATTGATCTAAAATGCTGGAAAAAAACCCCAGCAATTTTCTGATTGGAAGTGATTGCTGTTTACCCTCCCAGGCAGTTTGTCATCTGGATGTGTTCTCCTGGCGCCATCATTGCGTCGATCTGCTGCAAAAACCCGCCATCCCCTGAAGTTGCCGTAACATAATAATGGGAATCATGCATGAAGGGCGCAACCTGTGCGAAGAGCTTCAGATGGAAGCTGAGGTTTTTTAGATACCCAGACAGTAAAGGGGGGGTTTATTTATAGGAACGTAGAAGGCTGGTGGAATAAGAAGGTCAAGTGGTCCATTGTATCTGTGACGGGAGTCACTTTGGGTGGGGGGTTTGTGGAACTCGGAAAGCTCTGGAAAGCTCTGGAGGCTCCGTGTCCAGCTTCCTTGAACCCTCTTATGTGTAGATCCCCCTGTATCTCCAATAGGGGCACAGGGTGACCAAGAACCCCACTATGATCTGTGCTAGTCAGACTCAATGCTGTATATATGTATATATCCCTTTGTAGGCCCTCAACAGCAGACTTTTCCAAAATCCTCACATAGGTCCCATGATGTGCAGCATCTTCAGAATTCCTCCTGCCAGTCCTCGAAGATGGAGAGAAGGGTGCTGGTATGATAACGTCACTTTGGATATCTCCATCAATAAATTCTGAAGGAAGGTCTCTGCCGTGATGCCCATGACGAGGAATCAGGACCTCCTTCCTCCTGATGAAGACCCCTCTAGTGATATACAGATCTATATAGAGGAATCAGGACCTCCTTCCTACTGCTGGTGACTAGGGATGAGCCGAACACCCCCGCGTTCGGTTCGCACCAGAACCGTCGAACAGACCGACCGTTCGCACAAACATTTAGAACCCCATTGAAGTCTATGGGACTCGAACGTTCGAAATCAAAAACGATCATTTTAAAGACCAATATTCAAGTTATTGTTGGAAAACGTCTTTGAGAACCCCGGTCTTGCCCCAGGGAACATGTATCAATGGAAAAAAGTTTAAAAAACGTTAGTTTTTTCAGGAGCAGGAATCCTGAAAAAATTACCGTTTTTAAAACTTTTTTTTCCATTGATACATGTTCCCTCAGGCAAGACCGGGGTTCTCAAAGACGTTTTCACAGGCAAACTATAGACACCCAGCAGGTACAATATTTAAAGGAATTTTTCTTTTTTTTTTTTAAGTTAAAGTGGAGGTTCACCCTCCAAAAAAAAAATTCTAGCATGCCATGGAGAACACCCACCCGACCGGCAGTATGTCGGTGTTTTTTTTTTTTTTTTCGTACATACCTTTTTACGGGCTCTCTTCCCCTCCGGCAATCCCGCGGTACTGGGCATTTACAGTCACAGGCTGTGATTGACGTCTCTCAGCCAGGCGCATACATCGTGTCACGAGATGCCAAAGGAACCCAAACGTCGGTGCGCAGGCGCCGTATAGGGCCGCACCGACGTTCGCGTTCCATCGGCATCTCATGACGCGCTGTATGCGCCGGGCTGAGGGTACATCAATCACAGCCGCCGGATCGGAATAGAGTCCATAAAAAGGTATCTACAGAAAAAAAAAAAAAATACTGCCGGTCGGGTGGGTGGGCTCCATAGAAATTTTTTGGAGGGTGAACCACCACTTTAAGCATCATTAAAATCACTGCTCCAGGAGCAGTGATTTTATTGATGCTTAACCACTTAAGACCCGGACCAAAATGCAGGTAAAGGACCTTGCCCCTTTTTGCGATTCGGCACTGCATCGTTTGAACAATTTGACAATTTTGACAATTGCGCGGTCATGCGACGTGGCTCCCAAAGAAAATTGGCGTCCTTTTTTCCCCACAAATAGACCTTTCTTTTGGTGGTATTTGATCACCTCTGCGGTTTTTATTTTTTGCGCTATAAACAAAAATAGAGCAACAATTTTGAAAAAAAAAATGCAATATTTTTTACTTTTTGCTATAATAAATATCCCCCCAAAATATATATAACATTTTTTTTCCTCAGTTTAGGCCGATACGTATTCTTCTACCTATTTTTGGTAAAAAAAAAAAAAAAAATCGCAATAAGTGTCGGTTGGTTTTCGCAAAATTTATAGCGTTTACAAAATAAGGGATAGTTGTATTGCATTTTCATACATTTTTTTTTTTTTTACTACTAATAGCGGCGATCAGTGATTTTTTTTCGTGACTGCGACATTATGGCGGACACGTCGGACAATTTTGACACATTTTTGGGACAATTGCCATTTTCACAGCAAAAAATGCATTTAAAAATTGCATTGTTTACTGTGAAAATGACAGTTGCAGTTTGGGAGTTAACCACAAGGGGGCGCTGTAGGGGTTATGTGTTCCCTGTGTGTGTTTACAACTGTATGGGGGTGTGGCTGTAGGTGTGACATCATTGATCGTGTCCCCCCTATAAAAGGGATGACGTGACGGCTCTCCCCGTTCTTCAGCTTCGGACCGGGTCACGGGAGCGCGCCGCGGGTGCGCGCCCGTGACCCACGGCTGGGTACTATTTACTGACGTAAATATACGTGGATGTGCCCAGCTGTGCCATTCTGACGACGTATATGTGCAGAAGGCGGTCCTTAACCACTTCAATACCCGGCCATATACAATTGACGGCCAGAGATGGGATCTACCATCCTAAGTGGCCGTCAATTGACGGCTTGGGCTTTGCAGGTGGATATCTGAATGATGCCTGCAGCCAGAGGCATCATCCAGATATCCTCTTCTTCAGCCGGCGATTCTGCACAATCTAAGAATGATCATAGCAGCTTGATCGTTCTTACAGGCCGCGGGAGGGGACATCTCCCCCTCCCGCCGCCATCCGGTGCTTTTCCGGGCTCTCCCGTGCCTTCGGGGGCCCGGAGAACGAATCGTCGGTGTCGGCAGGAAGCATAGAGATGACTGGTGACCAGATGGTCACCAGTCATCTTTATGACCGTCGGAGGACCCGGGCGCGATGTGATGACGTCACGCCCGGGTCCCCGTAAGTAAACAAAGCCGCGATTTCGGCTGTAAGCCACCATTAATGAGATCGGTGAATTTTTTTTCACCGATCTCATGGTTTCCAGCCTGGAGGAGAGATGTGAGGTCTTATTGACCCCGCATCTCTCCTTAAAGAGGACCTGTCACACACATTTCCTATTACAAGGGATGTTTACATTAAATAGGAATAAAAGTGTAAAAAAAAAAAAAAAAAATTAAAACGCTCCTGTCCCCGATAGCTCGCGTGCAGAAGCGAAAGCACACCTAAGTCCCACCGACATATGTAAATGCCGTTTATACCACATAAGTGAGGTATCGCCGCGTGCGTAAGGCCGCGTACACACGAGAGGATATGTCCGCTGAAAACGGTCCGATGGACCGTTTCAGCAGACATCTCCGCTCGTGTGTATGGGCTAGCGGACAGATTTCTCCACCCGACAGATTTCAAAGCAAGCTTTGAAATCTATCCGGTGGGAATCTGTCCGCCCGACATGTCTGCTGGTTAGTACACTTACCAGCAGACATGTCGGCCCCCACCGCCGCCGCGCCGCTGCCGAATGGATTCGGCACATGCGCGGAAGTGTTTTACTTCCTGGTGCGGTGACGTGGCGGTGACGCGGCGGCGTCAACGTCACCGCCCCGTCACCGCCACGTCACCGCGCCGTCCGGCGGCGGGGAATTTGATCCGATGGTGTGTACACGCCATCGGATCAAACTCCCGATCGGACATATCCGATGGAAATGGTCCGCGGACCGTTTTCATCGGATATGTCCGATCGTGTGTATGGGGCCTTAGAGTGCCAGCAACGAATCTAGCACTAGATCACCTCTGTAAATCTAAACTGGTAACCTGTGCAAAAATAAATAAAGCGTTGCTTATGATCTCCATAGGCAACGCTTCTTTTTTTTTTTTTACAGGTTACTTTTAAGTACCAAAGTTTGGCGCCATTCCATGAGTGTGCGCATAATTAAAGCGTGACATGTTGGGTATCTATTTACCCGGTGTAACATAATCTTTCACATAATACAAGCGCACCGCCTTTACGTTAGACTTGCGCAATTTTGCAGCGTAATCCCCCTATTCTCGTAGCTTTTGCGCAGGAAATTGCGCATGCGTAACGTTTTTTCCGAGGCGTAAGGAGGAGTAATACAAATTGGGAAGGACGTGGGCGTGTTACATTGAAATGAGCCGTGACCCCATGCAAATGAAGGGCCGGCCGGCTCGCGCATGCGCGCTTGAAGGAGACCATGTCAACTCCGCTGTGCGCATGCTCACAACTCGGGAGCGGCGCAATCAGTGAAATAGGAAATGGACTAGGGCAACGTTGTGAACTACGCAAACAGCATAAATAGACACACACAAACGCACTTGCATTGCAAAAGTACATCCCTTTGTCCCTTCCCATTTAACCTAGTGCTTTTGTCCTGTTGTTCGTTGCGGTGTGTTTTGTAGTTGTCAGATTAGTGTTCTGTGTGATCAAGTGTTTGTTAGTAGATCTTTGAAAGTGTTTTTTGATAAGTGTTTGAGAGACTGTTTGTTTGATTGATATATTTGTGTTCGTTTGTTTTCCTGCTGTTTTTTTGTTTTGTTTTTTTGTGACTGTTTCTTGCTGAGTAGTTTTCTCTTTGTGTGTGTTCTTGCTTGATTGGTTGTGCTTGTTTGTGTGAGTGAATTTTGTTGACTGGGAGTGAGTTTTTTGGGAAGTATGACAGAGAGAAAACGAAAGCTCAATTTTACAGTTGGGGAAAAACAAATTCTTGCCCGGGCCATTAGCGAGTATGGGCGTTTCCTCCACGGCCCAGACAGTGCCAACACCACCCCGGCCAGGAGGAGGGAGATTTTGGATATGATCACAGAGCAGGTCAATTCAGCGGGGCAGGGGGAGACACGGACCTGGTCTGGGATTGACAAAAAAATCAATGACCTCCGGCGTCTGGTCAAACAGAAGCTGGCCAGAATGCATGCCCATGCCAGGGGCACAGGAGGGGGCCCACCATGCCGTATTAGGCTGACAGCGGAGGAGCGTGCGGTGGCCCTGACCTTTCATCGGCATGAAGTTAAGGGCCTGCCCGGCTTTGACTCAAGTCCGGAGCCCGTGGTGCCAGGTAAGTTATTTTTTTAATATCAGGTGTGTAGCATGTGTGGGGGAGGGGGTGAAAGGGAATATGTGGCAAGTGTGTGGATACTCCAACCTGTGAATGTTTTGTGTCATCCACAGATGTGCAGGAGGGTGCAGGGCCATCTGGCCTGACCGCACCAACACCAGGACAGCAGCCTAATGAGGCCCCCCCAACAAGGCCGGAGTCCGCGGAGGAGGTTCAAGAGGAGGAGGAGAATCATGAGGAGGAGGAGAATCATGAGGAGGAAGAGTCCATGTCAGGCACTGGACGTTTGGTTTTTGAGGACTCTTCCCCTCTGGCTGGCAGCAGGCAGCCCTCCCTAAGGGGGAGCCCCCCCCCTCCTCCCCCAACATGGCTCCCCTCACAAGGGCCTCCCCTTCTCCCCGGCCACAAGCATCAGCTGGAGGCAGGATTTCATCCCAGAACACCAGGGGGGTGGCCGATCTCCTGCCCGCCACTCTGAGAAGGGACCAGTTCCTCCAGACCCGCCATCTGGGACAGGTCAGCCAGACATTGGTGCGGATGGAGGAGAGCCTGTCCTCCATCAAGGATACGCTGGGGAACCTGGACTCCCACTCCCGGGCTTTCACAACCTGCCTAAACGAACTGCAGACGACATCACTTGGTGCTGCCCTGGACAGAATAGCCGTGGCCTTGGAGGGCAGGCCGCCAGGTGGGCAGAGATCAGGGGCTGCTCCTCCTTCCCCGGTTTTACCCCTCCCCATGAGTCTCCCCTGAGAAGCCGGGGCCGTGGCCGGGGGCACCCCAGGCGTGGCTCACGCAAAGGGCATTAATTTGTTTTTTCCCCCTTTTTTTTTTTTTGCTGGAAAATGTTTGCTTTTGCAGGTAATTTTTTTTTTTTTTGGGTTGTGAATGCTGTTTGAATGTGGGGGTGACATTCCTGCCGGAAAAGGGGTGTCACCCTCAATTTTGGTGGAGTAGGGTTCCCCAGGACCAGGGAGAAGTGATCCGTGTGAATGGTGTATGAATGTACAGTGACATAATTGGAGCCTTGGCGTGGCGTTGCTGCTCACAAGTCCTGCATGGTGGACTGGTGCCAATCCAATTTGATGTGGATGTGGGGTGTGTGTGCTAGGGACCACAGTGGTGTGCATGCATGCATTCTCATTGTGCCATGATTAATGTGTGTGTTTAACGTGCAAAGATGCCCAATGTGAGTTGTCTCCTGGCTGCTCTTCCCTCAGAAGACGGGGTAGCCTCGGTTAGGGGGGGATTGTCTGGTTCAGGGGTCAGGTCATCACGTAGGGCAATCTGCAGGCCCTTTCTTACTGCGAAGTTGTGCAGCATGCAACATGCACCGATGATCTGGCACACAAAGTTTGGGGAATACAAGAGGGTACCCCCAGACTTATCCAGGCATCGGAAACGTGACTTTAGTGGGCCAAAGGTGCGCTCCACCACTGCTCGTGTTTGGGCATGTGCTTGATTGTATCTTTCCTCTCCTGGAGTTTGGGGGTTCCGGATAGGAGTCATGAGATGGGGTCCCAGTGGATATGCAGAGTCACCTGTAAGGGAAAAGACAGGAGGATGTTAGTCATGCATGTGGCCCTTGTGATGTGTGCATCATGGGAGGGGATAGTCATGCCTGACTCCCATGTCACTCACCAACCAGCCAGGTGTCCCCATACACGTTCTGTTCGAATTCCATTTGGATGTGGCATTGATTGTATATGTAGCTGTCATGGCTGGACCCTGGGTGTTTGGCACGGACGTGCCATATGAGGCCTTGGGCATCGACTATCACCTGTACATTGATGGAATGCCAATGCTTCCGATTGCGGTACATGTGCTCTGTCTCCTGGGGGGGCTGGAGTGCCACATGTGTGCAATCAATGGCCCCCACAGTGCGTGGGAATCTGGCAATTCTGTAGAAATCTGTCATTGCCTTCAGCCGCAGGTCCTCAGTGGTGGGTTTGATGATTTGGTTGGCCATGCGTCTGAGGATTGCTGGGACAACCTGGTGCACACATCTGCTCATGGAGGACTGTGACATCCCAGCCACCACTCCACTTGTACGCTGAAAAGAGCCACTGGCAAGGACATGAAGTTTTGCCAGGACCTTGACCAGTGGCTGCACTGCATGTGAGTGGTGTGTTGGGCTCCTCCTGCAGGGTTGTGGTTAATTCCAGGATGACATGAGGGGTGAATCTGAAGATGCGAAACACCTCAGAATCACTCATGCCAAACAGGTCTATGCGCAGTGGCGGAACTTTCAGTGTCGCTGCAGTCGCAGTTGCGACTGGGCCCTGCCGTTCTGCCGCTGTGGGGGGGGCCCTAGTTCCCGGGTGCCTTCATTGCACAATACAGTCATGTAATTCAGTGGAGGAGTCTAAGCCGCGGTACACGCAGAACCACCTCCACCTTCTGTCCACTGGTTGCTAGAGCCGCTTGGCGTGTAGCAACCAGTGACATCACGGCTGCAGTGCCCCCCCCCTCCGTGTTCAAAGCTGAAAGCGCGGGAGGATTTCACTTCCTCCTCCGACCTCCGCGCTACTGCTCTGCCTCTGTCTCCAGGGGTCCAACACAGCTTAGCTCCGAGGCTGCCCCTTGACATACCAGAGAGGCACAGGCAGGTTCACAGCATCTGAGGGGGAGAGCAGCAGCAGCAGCAGCATCTGAAAACAACAGAGAGTGGGGGCCCCGTGAGCAGCAGGAGGCTGACTGGAAGGAACAGCGCGAGAGGGAGTGAGAGAGAAGACCTGACCAGCAGTGACATCCTCCCAGTCACAGAGCCTGCACACCTTCCCCCAACGTCTGCTCCAGCTGTGCCTGTCATCAAGAACAAGAAGAAACATAGGCTGACAGAGGACAAGGATGGTCTGGAGGTAGGTGCAACACACACACCTACCCACAGACAGGGGCTGGGACAGGGGGTACAGGAAGGACTGCAGGCCAGCTTAGGGGGTCAATTTCACTCACCTCTCTCTATCTCTCTCTCCCCCCATCCCCCTCTTTCATCCATCTCTTTCTTTCATCCATCTCCTTTCTTTCTTTCTTTCTTTCTTTCTTTCATCCATTTCTTTCTTTCATCCATCTCTTTCTTTCTTTCTTTCTTTCTTTCTTTCTTTCTTTCTTTCTTTCTTTCTTTCTTTCTTTCTCTCTTTATTTCTTTCTTTCTCTCTTTCTTTCTTTCTCTCTTTCTCTCTTTCTTTCTTTCTCTCTTTCTTTCTTTCTTTCTTTCTCTTTTTCTCTCTTTCTTTCTTTCTTTCTCTCTTTCTCTCTTTCTCTCTTTCTTTCTTTCTTTCTTTCTCTTTCTTTCTCTCTTTCTTTCTCTCTTTCTTTCTCTCTTTCTCTCTTTCTTTCTTTCTCTCTTTCTTTCTCTCTTTCTTTCTCTCTTTCTCTCTTTCTTTCTTTCTCTCTCTCCCCCATCCCCCCTTTCATCCATTTCTTTCTTTCTTTCTCTCTTTCTTTCTTTCTTTCTTTCTTTCTTTCTTTCTCTCTTTCTCTCTTTCTCTCTTTCTTTCTCTCTTTCTCTCTCTCTCTTTCTTTCTCTCTTTCTCTCTTTCTTTCTCTCTCTCCCCCCATTCCCCCTTTCATCCATTTCTTTATTTCTTTCTTTCTCACTTTCTTTCTTTCTCTCTTTCTTTCTCTTTCTTTCTTTCATCCATTTCTTTCTTTCTTTCTTTCTTTCTTTCTTTCTATCTTTCTTTTCTTTCTTTCTTTCTTTCTTTCTTTCTTTCTTTCTTTCTTTCTCTTTCTCTCTTTCTTTCTTTCTTTCCTTCTCTTTCTTTCTTTTTCTCTGTCTTTCTTTCTCTCTTTCTTTCTTTCTTTCTTTCTTTCTCTCTTTCTTTCTTTCTTCCTCTCTCTCTTTCCTTCTCTTTCTTTCTTTTTCTCTGTCTTTCTTTCTCTCTTTCTTTCTTTCTTTCTTTCTTTCTCTCTTTCTCTCTCTCTTTCTTTCTTCCTCTCTCTCTTTCTTTCTTTCTTTCTCTCTCTCTCTCTCTCTCTTTCTTTCTTTCTCTCTTTCTTTCTTTCTTTCTCTCTCTCTCTTTCTTTCTCTTTCTCTCTTTCTTTCTTTCTTTCTTTCTTTCTTTCTTTCTTTCTTTCTTTCTTTCTTTCTTTCTTTCTTTCTTTCTTTCTTTCTTTCTTTCTTTCTTTCTTTCTTTCTCTCTCTTTCTTTCTTTCTTTCTTTCTTTCTTTCTTTCTTTCTTTCTTTCTTTCTTTCTTTCTCTCTTTCTTTTCTTCTTTCTCTCTCTCTTTCTTTCCTTCTTTCTCTCTTTCTTTCTTTCTCTCTTTCTCTCTCTCCCCCATCCCCCCTTCATCCATTTCTTTCTTTCTTTCTTTCTTTCTTTCTTTCTTTCTCTCTTTCTTTCCTTCTTTCTCTCTTTCTTTCTTTCTTTCTCTCTTTCTCTCTCTCCCCCCATCCCCCCCTTTCATCCATTTCTTTCTTTCTTTCTTTCTTTCTTTCTTTCTCTCTCTTTCTTTCTTTTTCTTTCTCTCTTTCTTTCTTTCTTTCTTTCTTTCTTTCTTTCTTTCTTTCTTTCTTTCTTTCTTTCTTTCTTTCTTTCTTTCTCTCTTTCTTTCCTTCTTTCTCTCTTTCTCTCTTTCTCTCTCTCCCCCCATCCCCCCCTTTCTTTCTTTCTTTCTTTCTTTCTTTCTTTCTTTCTTTCTTCCTCTCTTTCTTTCTTTCTTTCTTTCTTTCTCTCTTTCTTTCTTTCTCTCTTTCTCTCTCTCTCTTTCTTTCTCTCTTTCTTTCCCCCCATCCCCCTCTTTCATCCATCTCTTTCTCTTTCTCTTTGTCTCTCTCTCTCTCTCTCTTTCGCTCGCTCGCTCTCGCTCTCTTTCTCTCTCTCTCGCTCTCTTTCTCTCTCTCTCGCTCTCGCTCTCTCTCTCGCTCTCTCTCTCGCTCTCTCTCTCTCTCTCTCTCTTTCACTCGCTCTCTCTCTCTTGCTCTCTCGCTCTCTTTCTCTCTCGCTCTCTCTCTTTCTCTCGCTCTCTCTCTCTCTCTTTCTTTCTCTTTTTTTTCTCTCTCTCCCTCTCTCTCCCTCTCTCTCCCTCTCTCTCTCTCCCTCTCTCTCCCTCTCTCTCTCTCTCTCTCACCAAGCCATTCTCCCCTCCCAAGTGGACACTGACTAACAGGTGACAGCTCTCTGGGTACTCTGATGTATGGGGGTGCTCTCTGTGAACCATGAAGTATAGGGGGCTCTCTTGGGACTCTGTATGGGGGCTGGGCTCTCTGTGATATCTGATGTATGGGGGTGCTCTCTGGGGACCCTGATGTATAGGGGAGACTCTCTGGGGACCCTGATGTAAGGGGGGCTCTCTAGTGGGGAAGGCTCTTTGGGCACCCTTATGTAAGGAATTGTCTCTCTGGTGACCCTGATGCAAGGAGGATCTGCACTCAGTTATGTGACAATATATACATATACACACAAACGTATATTGTATACATGTGTATACCCGCCCAAGCATATGACTTTCTTTACTTGCTTTCTACACTGCTATGGGCTCTAGCCCGAGATCTTTTATAGACCTAGCAATGCCCATGGGGGGGCCCTTCATGGTTTCTTGCACCGGGGCCCTGAAGATCCTAGTTACGCCTCTGTCTATGCAGGTGCGGTATATCCTCTCCTGTGCCATCCTCCGTGCCATCCTCCGTGCCCTCATCCTTCTTTGTTCATCTAAAGTCAGTAGTATAGCTATGTGCGACGATGCCCCTGGCATGTTGGCATACAGATTGCTGTGCAACACGTGTGACTGCTGAGCTCCTCACTAACAGTGTTGCTTTATCTAACAAGTAGACTTTTTTTCTCTTTTTAGACCAGCTTTTATATGGTCTAATTTTAGACAGGACATTTTGCTGTTGCGCACACTGCGTCGCCTGCGCTGCCCCAACGTTCTTTTGTGGATCCCCGTAAGTCCCTCATTAGCATATTTGACTAGCAAATCAATGGTCTGTCTAGCGCACTTTTGCGCGGATGGATGCGCCAGTCTAACGAAATTATGCGGGACAAAAAAAAGTAGATTTTTTGCGTATCTCGTTCTGGGGATGCCGTGCATCGAAACGCACGCGCACATTTCGACTTACGCACGCGCATCTCCTGTTGCGCAGGCGTAATCGCTCTGTGAATCTGGGCCTCTGTCTCTGACTGCTCTCATTAACAAGCCGGAACACACTACACGAGGCCGCCCAGCAGGCGGCCTTATATAGTGTGGGGCGTGTGCTAAAGCCCTGAGCCATAATTGGCCAAAGCCACCCAGGCTTTGGCCAATTATGGCTCTTCGTTTTTTGCGCACTGTGATTGGCCAAACAGCATGCTTGGCCAATCATCAGCGCGCAATGCCGCAATAAATTATGGGCCGTATTGCGTCACTCAAATTTGTCGCGAACGACCGCTTTTGTTTGAATTTCGTCGAACGTGCGAACAGACAATGTTCGAGTCGAACATACGTTTGCATCGAACGCAAAGCTCATCCCTACTGGTGACTCCTCTAGTGATATAAAGATCTATATAGAGGAATTAGGACCTCCCCAGACAGCACACTCTAGTGGTGGCCTTTCCAATAGCAAGCATGTATTCAGCCTCATGGGGCGGCCGAGCTAATGGAATAGAATGAATCTTCAGAAAAACGAACCCACCATGTTGGCATTTTTAGGTTCAATAAAGGTTTATTGAGTTTTTCAGATAGTATAAACAGAAACATATTATGGCGTGGCCGAGGACCCAACAAAGGGCGACTCGGGCACGATCACTTAACAGTTAAAACAAAAACAATCCTTGTCAAGGGAGATAGCAAAAGGAAACGAAACAATAAGGGGGACATTGCGGCAAGGTGAGGACAGAGGGGGCTGCACTTCACACAGGGCACAAACGTGGCCCTCTATGGTCTCCCCTAGCCTGGGCGCCCCAATGGGAACCTTCTGCGTCCAGGGCCTAGGGGAGTTTGGAGAATCATGTGATTCGGTGAAGCAAGCTATCCAGGGTACCCATGTAAAATATCACAATATGCAATCAGGTGTAGAGTACCAAAAATGAAGTGTACAAGCAAGAGGTCCCGTGTAGCCATCGGATCGTACATTATTAGAACCATGATGAGGCCGAAGATGCGGCCGGGAAATCAAATGAGAGGAAGGAAGAAAAGAGAGAGGGGGGTCAAGGGCAGAGAGAAGAAGGTAAGAATGGGGGGGTGGGGGTGGGGGAGGGGGAGGAAGGAAGTGGTGGAGGGTTGGAGGTGGGGTGCACTCCCTCACTAGCGGAAGCGCGTCATATGGACTCTGCCGAGTACCGCCAGAGAAGAGGGAGAAAATAAATCATCCAAAAAGGAGCTCCTGAGGTTGCAGTGAAAGCTCTCTTTGGGCCCTCAGATGGGCGTCGCCGGGGCGACCCTGTCTTTAAGTTTGTCCGAAGGGGAGTAATGCCTCCAAACACTCCAGGTAAAGGAAAATTTAGCATACCTGTCCAGGGACTTGGCCTGCATTTCCTCCATAAGCATAATGCTATTCATTTTGCTTATCCACTTGGTAATCAAGGGGGGGGGGGGGGGGAGGACGACTTCCAATGTCTAGAAACCAACTGCCGTCCAGCACTCAAACAGAATTTTAGGAGGGAATTCTTCTGAAATTGACTGGCACCGGGGAGGATAGAGAGAAGGGCTACGAATGGGGAGGGGGTGAGCGATTCGCCATAAAGATCCAAATAAATTAAGAAGATTTGGGACCAGAACAGGCGTATCAGGTCGCAGTCCCACCAAATGTGACTATAATGAATGAATGAATGAAAACTTGTATAGCGCGGCACATGCGAACTGAATCGCCTCTGGGCGCTTGTTGTTCCTGTCTCCTTTGATATCAAAAGAGAAAAGTCTTGACCTTTTTCCTAAATGCTAGGTGGTTCTCCTCCAACCGAATGCTGGTTGGTAAAGCGTTCCATAGTCTTGGACCTTGGATCGCGAATCTTCTTTCTCCTTTGGACTTGAAGTTTGCTTTTGGAACCTGGAGTAGGTTCTGATTCGTGGATCGCAAAACGCGATTGGGATTATGCGCTTTTATTATTTCGCATAAATAAAGGGGGGCATTCCCATGGACACATCTATGCGTAAGACAGAGAGCTTTAAAAGTAATTCTGTCTTTGACTGGCAGCCAATGAAGGGATCTCAGTGAAGGTGAGATGGATTCCCAGGGTTTTTTCCCAGTCACAAGTCTGGCGGCCGTATTCTGAACGACTTGCAGACGAGCGATTTGGTACTTGGGAAGGCCGAGGTAAAGGGCATTTGCGTAATCCAGCCTGGAGTTTACAATTGCTCCCACCACGACCGCTAAGTCTTCTTTAGGGATGAACGGAGTGAGTCTGCGTAGTAGGCGCAGTAGATGGTGAGATCCACTGACTACTGACCCTATTTGTGCGTCCATTGTCATAAAGGAGTCAAAAATGACCCCTAGGCTTTTGACTTTGGCGCTAGGGGTGATGAGCTTGCCCAGAATAGGCGGGGGGGGTCCACCCTGTTGATGGTTGATTCCTGCGCTTGGCGTGAAACAGGAGAAGTTCTGTTTTCGCTCCATTGAGTTTAAGATAACTCTTTGTCATCCAGTCCTCTATCAAAGAGAGGCATGTCTCTAGATTGAGGTGGTGATCCTGTCTGTTGCAGATGCGGAAATAGAGTTGTGTGTCGTCTGCGTATGAGTGATAGAGCAGTTTTTGGCTGCTGATAATCTCAAAAAGAGGACGAAGATATATGTTAAACAGCACTGGTGACAGAGGCGATCCTTGAGGGACTCCGCATGTTACTGTGCGTTTTTCAGACGTAAAAGGACCTAACTTCACTGTTTGCGATCGGTTTTCCAGAAAAGAGGAGAACCAAGATAAATCGCCTTCTGCGACTCTGGCTACTTCAGCGAGCCGAGTCAGTAACAGTTTGTGGTCGACAGTGTCGAAAGCGGCACTTAGGTCCAACAGAACTAGAAGACAAGATTCTCCTTCGTCTGCGGCCTTGAGAACATCGTCCCATACTTTCAGCAATGCTGTTTCTGTCCCGTGTCCGGGACGGAAGCCTGATTGCAATGGGTCAAGTAGCTTGTAGGTATCCAGATGCTGTTGCAGCTGTTGTACCACTACTTTTTCCATTATTTTAGAGAGTACGTTGAGGCTTGTTATGGGACGGCGGTGGAGTGGGTCCTTGGGGTCCAGGGAGGGGTTCTTCATGATGGGTAGGATTATACCCTCTTTCAACTGTGAGGGCACTATGCCCTCCAAGAAAGACTGGTTGATAAACTGCGTGATGGGAGGAGCCAGGATGTCGGCGCATTCCTTCAGCAGTTTTGTGGGGATAATGTCATTAGGCGCTGTGCCATTACGCAGAGTACAAATGACATTCTTAGTGGTCTCGATGGAGATGGGTTCAAGGGTAAACTTACCTGATATAGGAGAATTACTATGGGTGCTGTGTGAGAGGCTGCAGGGGGGGCCGAGGGGGGAGTTGTTTTGCTGAATGCTTTCACGGATTGCCTCGATTTTATTAACGAAATAATCCGATAGTTCATTGCAAAATTCTTGTGTGTCCGAACTGGGGGCTTCAATGCAACTTGGTTTCATGGTCTGGGTGACCATCTTGAAGAGTTCGCGGGGGCGGTTTAGGGCGCCGTTGATAGCCTCCGAAAAATACTTTTTCTTGGCTTGGAAAATTCCTTTGTGGTATTTTCTTGTTGTCGCCTTGTAGATGGATAGGTTTAGCTCTGAAGAACATCTTTTCCAGGCAGATTCTGCCCTTCTGCGTTCTTGCTTCAGTAACGACAGCTGGTTGTTGAACCAGCTGCGGTTGTTTTTCCGAATGCGGGTTCTTCGTTTCGGCGCTACCAAGTCGGCTGACTGTAGCATGGCCGAGTTTATGGCTACCAATGTTTCAACGGCCGTTTGATGCGGCTGAGTTGTTTCTATTTTTTTTCTTAAAGTCGTTTTGAAGAGTTCCGAATGGAGCTTCTTCTGACATCTAGTCCAGTGTGTTGTCACTGGATTTGATGTTTTTGTTGCAGGGGGGATGGTGGAAATACTGAAAATAATTGCATGGTGGTCTGTCCATGGCAATTTTTCATGTTCCCCAATTTTTATTTCCAGAGCTTGTCTGAAAATAAGATCAAGTGTGTGACCTGAAGCATGTGTGGGCCCACATACTAGTTGCTGCAATCCTAATCCTTCCAGGTGGTCAATATAGGCGTCGGCAATGGGGTCCTGTGAGGAGTTGGCCCAGAGATTGAAATCCCCGAGCAGCAAAAGATGTTTGCTGTTGAGGGTATAAGTGGAGAAGAAATCCGTCCATGATGATAGCAGCTGCGATTTTGGGCCGGGCGGCCTATAGCAGAGCAGAATGTGGACGGTCTCCTTTGAACTTGCTTGCAGTTGCAGAGTAAGGGTTTCCATGAATGGAAGAGGGTTTTGGCGGACTGGTTTGGTGATCGTAAGATGAGTCTTGTGGATCACCGCCAGGCCGCCTCCTCTTTGCCCTATTCTGTTTTCCGTTATGATACGGTAATTTTCTGGCACCAGTTCTCCTAGAATGGTGTTACAGTCGGCTGTGAGCCAGCTCTCTGTAATAAAGAGACAGTCTAGATCCTTTTGTTGAATGAAGTCGCGAATTTCTAGTCGGTGTTTTACTGCCGATCTTGTGTTAATCAGAGCACATGATATGTGCCTGCGCTGGGGTAAATGGCTGAAATGTCTGACCGTTGATCTGAGATCGATTCTCAATAGTCGCTCAGTTCTTAGGGCCTTTTTGGTGATGGCTGGCAGTATTGCGGCGCATTGCCTCAAACTCCAAATGGTGTCGGCAGAATATTGCCGACCTGCCATGATTGCCAATGCACCGGGGGGGGGGGGGGTTCAGGGGCCAAATGGGGAGAGGAATTGGCTAATTCCTCTCCCTAGCTTGGTCCAGAGGAAGGCAAAAAAAACCCTAGCGGCGCTAGGCCAATATGCTCCGATAGGGAAAAAAATTCCTTCCTGACCCCTGCAAGAGGCGATCGGGTGACCCCTGGATCAAGCTTATGTTCGTTGGAGAGACTAGGGGGGGCTGGGGATGAGAGGTGAGTGTGTTGCTGGTACAGAAGGATGGTTGCCTGAACAGGCAGTGGGATGCAGACCAGGTCTGGCAGGTGGGGTACTTCTGTAATGCTGGGGGGGCTGAGAGGGTGACAATAAGGCAGGGTACAGGCTGTCATGTGGTGAGGGGGGGGTTTCCTAGAGGCTGGGTGAGGATTGTAGGGCGAGAGGAGCGGCGCGCCTGTTAGGCCGCAAGTGAAGCCGCGGTCTTTCCTAGATCGCGGCCCCGCGATTCGATGCCGTCTGGCGCGGGTCTCCAGAAAAGTCCTGAGATGACGGAAATATCTTGGGGGGGTGACAAAAAAGGGCCCTAATGATGATGGGGGTATGAAAAAGCCGGGGACCGCGGAATAAAGCCGGAGAAGGAGCAGGAGAGATCCGAGTTGCTGAGGCTTATCCTGAAAAGGACGGCCGTCAGCAGCTTACCTGCAGGAGAGCCAGGGAGCCCGGAGGCTGATCTGTGTAAAAGGGAGGTCAGATTGGGGTACAGGTGAGGTCCAAGAGCGGGAGCTGGGGCTGGCTAGCAGGCTGGGAGAGACACTACCTAACTGCCTCCTACGCCTGCCTGGAGCTATGACACACACGCTCCTACTCCTAGGAGACGTGCGCCGCTGGGAGCTCCTGTAGCTAGTCCACCTGCCTCGCTGCCTCACTGACACTGAGAGTGTATGTACCTTTAGCTGCGTCACACCTCCAGCAGGAGTCCGAGGCTGAGGGGAACATGACCCTGAGGGTGGTCGGGACGCGGTACCACCGCGATAAAACTTTGTAATTCTTTTCCTGCGCATAGCTCAATATGGAGGATTTATGCGTAAAAAAGAAGGCCTTACGCCACTCTGCCTCACTGATATCCCTCCCTAGCTCCTCTGACCAAGCCAGCGTGTATTTAGGGAGGGTGCTATGTGTATGACCCAGAACCATTTTGTAGATCAAGGAGAGCGTGTGCCTTTGGGGGGAGGAAAAGGAGCAGAGTTGTTCGAACCCAGTCAGTAGTCTGTGTACCTGTCTAGACCCATGTAATGTCTTGCAGTGGGCCGCCAGGTGGCGGTGCGTGAGCCAAGTCACTTTCGAGGAATCCGAGGTCGGTGTCAACACGAAAGAACCCGTAGGGGCGTGAACAAAGTTTTGAGCCGTGGGCCAGTCCTGTCTAAGGAAATCGGCCAAGGAGTGCAGCCCCACTCCCTCCGGTAGATCTGGGTTGTCAAAGAGAGGGGTCAGGCTGCTTGGGTCCGTAGAGAGGGCATACGCCTCTCTTTTACGGTACCATATCGCCAGGGCATCTCTAGTGAGGGGGGATAATCCCACCAAGGTTCTGTGGGACAAAGCATGGCCCCAAAGTAGGGCCCTTAGGTCCACCGAGGACATGTCCTGCTCCACACATAATGCCACTTTGCTCAGCGGATGGGGAAACCATTCCAGGATCCGGGAGAGTACCGCTGACGCGTGATATTGTTCGAAATCGGGAAGACCCGCTCCCCCACTCAAAGCGGGACAGCAAAGGAGCTTGTGTTTCAGTCTAGGTCGGCTACGTCTCCACACAAATTGAATGGCCATGGAGCGCACCGTGCGAAAAAAGAATGAGGGGAGGGAAATCGGGAGTGCCTGGAAGAGATATAAAAGCTTGGGCAGTATATCCATTTTAAGCGTGTTCATGCGACCGAACCACAACACCGGCAGGTCCATACGGGCCTCCGTGAGGTGCCTGAGCTTGGCCAGGAGCGGGCTGTAGTTCAGGGTGAAAATGTCCGACAGACTATGAGGGACAGCCGTCCCAAGGTAGGAGATGGATTTCTCCTTCCATTGGAAAGAGAACTGAGATTTGAGGGTGGCCAGGGTAGGGAGCGGAACGGATATGTTGAGCGCTTCGGTTTTGGATAGGTTCAGTTTGTAGTTGCTCAGCCCACCAAACCTCTCAATCTCGGCTAAAATGGAGGGAATACTAGTGCGGGGTTGAGTGACATATAGCAGTAGGTCGTCCGCATACAGGGAGAGTTTACAGTGCGAGGAGGGAGTTTGGATCCCATGTATATTCGGAATACACCTCATCTGTTTGCCCTGATAGCCTGGGCCAAAGACCAGCAACACGTTCCCCCTCTCATCCCAGCTCGATTACAAGGGCAAAAAGGAGGGGGGAATTTTTTTCCCTAGGGGGCACCCCTGTCTGGTGCCATTCTTCCCCCCCCCCCCCCCCAATGGGTAATGTACCAGATTGAATTCCGTTGACCAGCCATCATCCAAAAATGACGGTGGCAGTAGGGACAGAACACAGTGACATAACATGGGCAAGCATCCTAGGGCCTAGGCCTATTTGGGTGAGGGTGGATTGTAGGAACGGCCAGCTGACCCTATCAAATGCCTTCTCGGCATCGCAGGAAAGAAGGCAGGCAGGAACCCGTTGGCGTTGGGCGTATGCTATGAGATCACCAAACCAGTATCTTCCATTCATGGTTTTGGTGGTGTTGTCCCTGGCTTCACGGCCAGGGACAAAACCTACCTGGTCTCCATGAATAACATCGGCAGCAGGGGATTTCAATCTCTGAAAGACGGTCTGCCAGTATTTTTGCAAAAAGTTTCAGGTCAGTGTTCAAAAGTGATATGGGCCTATAATTAGAGCAATGAGAGGGGTCTTTACCGGGTTTAGGGAGGACTGCTATCTATTTCCACCATCCCCCCCTGAGCCAAGAGGAGAGCGGAGGATGGGAACTCTTCAAAACGAGGAAAAAAATAGAAACACCGTCATCAAGGCGTTGAAAGCCTTCGCCAGGAGAGGGGCCAGTTGAGGAGCAAATGTTTTATAAAAACGTGGGGTAAACCCATCAGGACCGGGACTCGTGCCATTTTTGAGTTTTTTAATTGCGAGGAGGAAGTCCTCCGTCGCGAGGGGGGCTTCCAACTCCTCAACCGGGGAGACGGGGATAGTCGGGAGGGCTGTGTCTCTGATATAGGAGGACAAGGCCCCAGGGGAGTCCAAAGAGTGCATGGGAGACATGGACACTTGAGCAGGGAGATCATAGAAAACAATTCTTCCCCTAGGGCCGCACCCATAATAATTCTCCGTAGTATTGGCGGAACTCTTCCGCAATAGCGGAGTTAGTCTGTAACTTGCCTTTGCTGGGGGAAATAATCAAGGGGATGTGTTTCCTTGTCAAGCGGGGTTGAAGGGTGTTCACCAGCAGCCGACCGCATTTGTTTGCCTGGGCATAGTGCGTAAAGCGCCCCTTATCCCTAGCCACCAAGGAGTGTTCGGCAAAGATCAGTAAGAGATTCCTCCTGGCATTGGCCAGATCAATCAGTATGGCCGAGTCCGGCGAGCACTTATGGGAGTCCTCAAGGGATGCGATAGTGGCAAGAAGACGTGTAACGTCGGTCGATCTAGCTTTTTTGAGCCTGGACCCATGTTGGATAAGCTTGCCGCTAAGGACGCATTTAAGGGACTCCCATTTAGTGAGCGGGTTTGTGTCGTCTTGGGCATGGTCGGAGAAAAAATGAGAGATGGATTGAATGACGTCTGCAGTGACCGCAGGGTCTGAGAGCAAGTTGTCATTAAGTCTCCAGGAGGACCTAGGCTTGTGTGAAGGAATCCTACCCAAAGTAATATGTATGGGAGCGTGATCCGACCACAGTGTGAGACCTATAGACGCAGTAGGGGAGAGGTCCAATAGGGATTGAGAAATGAGTATGTAGTCCAGTCTGCTGTAGGAGGAGTAGTATGTATAATTCCTATCCGTGGGGTTTAAGACTCTCCATACATCTACTAGGGAGAGGTCTGTGAGGATGGAGCGTAGCTTAGTCAGGCCAGCTAAGGAGTGCGAGGACTTACCGGTTGACGTGTCTAGGCGAGGAACCAAGGCCACATTAAAGTCACCACCCAGGATCATGTTAGTCGTGCCGAACTTCCGTAAGCGGGAGGTCACGGAGGAGAAGAACTGCAGCTGGTCCTGGTTGGGAGAATATACCTTAACTACTGTATAAATCACATTCTTGTAAGACCGTTTAAGAAAAATAAACCTCCCGGCAGGGTCTACATAAGAGTCTAGAACAGTCGGAGTAAAAGAAGTATGAAATGCAATGGAGACCCCTTTCAATTTAGCCAGCGGATTTGTACTATGATACCAGGTAGGGTAGTTTTTGTAAGGGAGCTGTGGGACAGAGTCTGAATGAAGTGGGTTTCCTTCATTCATTCATTCATTCATTCATTCATTCGAAGGAGGAGAATTTGAGTACAGAGTTTATGAAAGTGGAAGTTTACACAATTTGTCTCCGTTTCTCAGGGGTGTTAAGCCTGGGCCATCCCCTACAATTCAGGGACGAGACCGAAAAGCAGTTGGGACTAGCCATTGGGGTGTTGTAGCAGTAAAGGATACTTACACCAGTGAGGAACGCACCGCCTCCGGGTGCTGGGGAAGGGGGGACCCTATCAAATGGGGAGAGGAGGCAGGAACCCGTGGTTGTAGGGAGAAGAGTAGGGGATGGAGAGGACAGAGCATGGAGAGAAAAAAGACAGAAAAAAAGTTGGGCCAAAGCGGCCACTCTAGTAGCGTTGCAAGCAACGGTTCAGCTGTAGCCATAAAGGCAGCTGAAAGGCCTAAGGTGGGGGTCGTGGTCAACTCACGGGGAGAGCCCCGCACACAACACAGCTGAGCATTGCACAGCAAACTATAACGGCAAGATAAATATAAATTACATGTCAAGGCGGGACCCCATGGGACTGTGCGGTCAAATAGAACATACGTGTCAAGCGGGGATGTAACCTCCCTCTCAGCACTACAGGTGTCAGCGTCCCATGGCGTCCCGACTGAGACAGGTGGAAACACCAGAACAATGTAGCCAGAAAACCAAAGAGGAGAAAAACATACAAAAAGGAATTTACAATGCACACGATAAAACTTTTTGGTCAGCGAGTAGATAACACAAAAAAAAAAAGGAGAAAAAGACAAAATGCAGGGGGGGGGGGGGGGGGGGCGGAGAAAGGTCAAGGCAAAGACCTGTAAGATGGGTGAGGGCCAATCTGGGCACATTTGGCAACTTCAAATTAAGTGAGGGGGACCGCATCAAGGGGGACCGCGTGCAGGGGCCCAAAAACAAGTAAATAAAGTGCTTCCAGGGGAAAAATAGCATTATAGGGCCAGATTCACGAACACTTGCGCTGGAGTATTTGGATATGCGCCGCGTAACTGTGCTGATGCGCCGACGTTTCTATGTGCCCGTACCCACCAAACTAGATGCGCCCAATAACGGGTCATTTGCGACCGGCGGAACGTTCAGACGCCAGAGTATCGTCAGCGCTTATTTTCGCTGGGCGCATCAGTCGCGCCCATTGATTTCCCCTGCAAATATGCAAATGAGGGAGATTTCCCAATTCACGAACGGATTAGCACCATACGCTGGCTACATGCGCCGCGCGTATCTGGTCCGTCCGGCGCAAAGTTATTTCTACAAAAGGCTGCTTTATCTTTACTCCAGACGGTCACAGGTCAGCAGGAGAGCAGCAGCTACAGCAGCGTTACCGACGATAGGAGCTAGCTGAGCACCCCCACTTGCAAGGACAACACCTCTGTGTGCCAACATGCCAGGGGCAATTGTGGTCCTAGAACTACTGATGGGTCCCCTGGAACCAAGAAGGCGGCCACGTGAGAGGATATACCGCACTCGTATGAACCTCTTTGGCATGGGGGATGAGGAGGTGTATCGCCTCTTCAGATTCAGCCCTGATACAATACTTGAACTAACCACAACCCTGCAGGATGACATCACCAGCAAGACACACCGCTCACAAGCAGTGCAGCCACTGGTGAAGGTACTGGCAACACTCCATTTCCTTGCAAGTGGATCATTCCAGCGTACAAGTGGAGTGGTGGCTGGGATGTCACAGTCCTCCATAAGCAGATGTGTGCACCAGGTTGTCCCTGCAATCCTCAGACGCATGTCCAACCAGTTCATCAGACCCACCACTGAGGAGCTGCGGCAGAAGGCAATGACAGATTTCTACAACATTGCCAGATTCCCACGCACTGTGGGGGCCATTGATTGCACACATGTGGCCCTACAGCCCCCCAGTGCCACAGAGCACATATACCGCAATCGGAAGCATTGGCACTCCATCAACGTACAGGTGATAGCCGATGCCCAACGCCTCATATGGCACGTCCGTGCCAAACACCCCGGGTCCAGCCATGACAGTTTCATATACAATCAGAGCCCCATCCCAGCAGAATTTAACCAGAACATGTATGGGGACAGCTGGCTGGTTGGTGAGTGACATGGGAGTCAGGCATGACTATCCCCTCCCGTGATGCACAACAGAAGTCGCACATGCATGACTAACATTATCCTGTCTTTTCCCTTACAGGTGACTCTGCATATGCACTGGGACCCCATCTAATGACTCCTTTCCGGAACCCCCAAACCAGAGGAGAGAGAAAATACAATGAAGCACACATCAAAACCCGTGCAGTGGTGGAGCAAACATTCGGGCTCCTGAAGTCCCGTTTCCGATGCCTGGATAAGTCCGGGGGGACCCTATTGTATTCCCCTACCTTTGTGTGTCAGATCATCGGTGCATGTTGCATACTACATAACTTTGCTATGAAAAAAGGCCTGCATATTGACATACGTGATGACCTGACCCCCGACCCACACAGTCCCCACCTGCCAGAGGACACCCAGTCTGCTGATGGAAGAGCAGTCAGGAGGGTCCTCGCCGTAGGCATCTTTGGACACTAAACCAAAACATTAATAACACAGACAGTGCACGCGTGTACACCACTGATGTCCCTAGATCACACACACCACATCCACATCGCATTGGATTAGCCCAAGTCCAGCATGTAGGAGTTGGGAGCAGTAACGCCAGCGTCAAGACCCCAATGATGTCACTGTCCATTCATACACCTTTCACACGTCATTCATACAGCCGTGGGGTTAACTTCACCACCACGGCCGAGGGTGACACCCCTTACTGTCAGGAGTGCCACCCCCTCACATTCACACACCATTCACACTGTCCCCTGCACTCCTGACCGTGTGCAGTACAAAAATAAATTAATAATATCATATCCTGATAAATAAAATAAACAAAATCTCATAACCTGAGCAAAAGAAAAAATAAACTCATGACCTGAGTATGTCCAAATCAAAAATATAAAACAATAAAAAAAAAAGGCCTCATCGGGGATGCCGGGGGCTTCTTCTGGGGGCCCCTCTCTGGCTCCGCAGCTGCCTGGATGGAGTGGGTGGGGGTGGGGGGGCATCTGGAGGTGGCTGATCCCCAGGTGGGCCACTCCTGACAGGTGTGGCCTGCATGCCCTCCAAGGCCCTGGCTATCCGTCCAAGGTAGGAGTTCGTCTGGGCCTGCATCCGGAGCTGACGGGTGACCTGGTAGTGCTGGGCCCGCCGACTCAGCCTCCCCTGGTCCCGGATGGCAGCACTGTTGCCCTGGATGGCAGCAGTGTTGGCCTGGACGGCTGCAGTAAGGTGCCAAATATCCCCCTGCACCTCCCCCAAAGTGGTGACCACTGCAGCGCAATTACAGCTGACATCCTGCACTGCGTTGCTGATGTTGGCAACGGAGCCCAGGCTGTCAGACACTTTCTGTAAGTGCCCAGCTATGGCCCCCATCTGTTCCGTCTGCCTGGCGTGATCCCTCGCCAACTGGTCCTGGACACCATCAGACACCCCCCTGGTCTTCTGGGTCGCCTTCCTGGGGTCAGAAGATGGTTGTCCTTGGGTGGAAGGAGTCGCCCTTGAGGGGCTTCCAAGGATGGGGGAGGGGACGACAGACGGCCCAGGAGAAGGGGAGGAGACAGACAACACTAATGAAAAGTCCTGCTCTGCCACAGCAGGATCCTCCACAACCACCTCGGCAGGTGTGGTGTGGCCACTCTCCTCCTCCACAACCTCTTCACCACCCAGTGGCTCGGGCACACGATGGCGTGGGGGGGATGGGGTGGAATGCACGCTGACCGATGATGGCCCAGCTCCGTCATCTGTGGATGACACAAAGCAGACACATGTTGGTGGTCCCACACACTTGGCACATGTACCCTCCCCCCCCCAAATGCAAAACAACAAATAGGGGATTATAAAACACTTACCTGTCCTTGTGCCTTCCTCCACGGAGTCATAGCCTGCGACCCCCTCCACCTGCTCCCTCTCCAGGCAGCGAGCAACCACCTCCTCCTCTGCGGTTAGGGTGACAGGACATGGGGGACCACCACCTGTGCCCCTCTCATACCTCCTGATGGAGGCCACCTTGTCCCTCACCTTGCGCCGCAGGTCATTAATTTTTTTTTGTATGTCCCCAGCAGTCCGGGTGGAGTAGCCCAGGACATTGACCCTGGCAGCAATCGACTCCAGGATGCCCTGCTTCCTCTCCCGGCTGGTCTTTCGGCTTTTTTTGCCATGGAGAAAAGCATTATCCGTCTCCATTGCCGAAATGATGAGCGAGACCTCCTGTGCATTAAAATTCAGGTTCCTCCTCTCTCTGGGGGTAGCGGGAGCAGCCATCACCAAACAAAAGTATCTTCCCTGGGGTGGGGGGAAGCGGAAATACTTTTGCGCCGGAATGGCGTTTCCGCCAGCGCTTTTAAGCGCCCAGCGGAACGCATTGCGCTGACGTTTCCCAGGAAGTGGTGCCGACGGAAGTTGTGAGCATGCGCACAAGGGGGGCGAGTGGAGCCGCACTCACTGCGCATGCTCCGTGGATGATGCGCTGAACGTAAGCCTCTGCGCTGGGCTCCGCCCATCATTTACATATGATCACACCCACTTCCACTTGCGTCGGGTTACGCCAGCGCATTATCGTTACTCTGGCGCAAGTTTACGCGCAACTGCTATGTGAATTACAGGACTTGCGCTGAAAGGGTCTTCAGAGTAACGTAAATGAGAAGCGTTACTCCAGAGGAAAGATACTCTCATCTACCTGAATCTGGCCCATAGGGTGGGAGGGAGTCACGGCCCCCTATGCAGAGGTGGCCAATATCCCCCCACACAACTGTTGCAATTGCACTTCACAGCATAGCGTCCCGTCACATCCGTCTGTCCCAACAGGGAAAAAGTGGCCACTGGCCCAAACCTGCAAATGAAAAGGCACTGTGGATTTAAATGAACATAGTCACATCAGCCAGCAGAAGTAGACGCGGAGGCCTCAGGTTTGGAGCGTTTAGCTTTCTTGCTTTGCCTTTTCCATCCTTTAGAGGGTTGAAATCCAGGAGTGGCAGCATGCAATGGCCAGTCAGGGAGAGATGTCATCGGGAGTTCAAAAGTCCCCAGAAATTTTGGAAGGTCACCCAGGGTGCGGAAGACTGCAGATTTTCCGTCATGAGAGGCCGATAACTGGAAAGGAAAGCCCCAGTGGTATTTGATCTGCTTGGCCTGGAGGGCTCCTGTGAGGGGCTTCAGGGCTCTGCGAAGATTTAGCGTGAGCTTGGAAACATCAGGTAACAATTGGATGCGAGCCTCCTCAAAGAGGGTGGAGTCTTGGGCGCGTGCAGCCTGCATGATGACGTCCTTGACAGCGTAAAAGTGGACTCTGCATATCACGTCTCTAGGATAATTCAGGTTGGGGTTCTTAGGGCCCAGGGCCCTGTGGACCCGATCCAGTTCTATAGCAGCCTCCTTCTCTTTCAGGAGCAGTCCATTGAATATGGCGATAACTACCGTGGCCAAATCTTTAGTTTCCACTGTTTCACGCAGTCCGCGAACGCGAATATTATTGCGCCTGGCCCTATTTTCTTGTTCATCCTGGGACAGCATAAGTTGTTGGATCTGTGCAGTATGATCGTTTAGTATGGCATCATGTGCCTTCAGGGTAGAAACTGTTTCCTCCACACTGTGTTCCACCTCTTCCAGCCTGTTTGTGACATCCCTGCGCAGATCTGTGATCTCCTGTTTATAGGAGCGCTCCAGTCTCTGCACATAGGCCTCAAAATCGTGCTTGGTGGCCAAGGCTCTGATGTAGGCCTCCATGTCCCAGCTAGAGTACGAGCGCCGGGAGTCAGGGGAGCGACTACCTGAGTGGACCGAGCCCACATCAGACTCTGGGGGAGAGATTGCCCTCTGTCTGGTCCTCATGGCGGAGGAAGAACATTGGGATGAGGCCCCCCTCGAGGCCTCGTGTGTGCCTGCGGAGCGGGCCGTCGCCATCTTGGACGAGGGGGTGCCGCACTGTCCCGGGGGCAGTTTAGGGAAGAAGCGGTCGATCTCGCCGTCTCGACCCGGATCGGGGTGATGGTGAGTGTCTCCCCCTCCCTTGCGACCCATCACCGACCTGTCTGGTGTGTCCGTACGGTGGTTACAGACGTTTTCCGGGCAGGGTGTGCCGGAGCTCTCAGCACACACGTCCTACTCCTCCATGCGCCAAGCCACGCCCTCAATGTTGGCATTTTTGATACATAGGATGGTAGGGGGGGTGAGGGAGGGGTAGAGGAACGACAAATCTATAATATTTATGGTGAGTGCAGTTATTCTGTAACCTAACATGAAAACATGATCGTTAGCTTTTACTTAAAGTCTAAACTTTCCCCCGAACCCAAAGAATGTGAAGGTAATCTTTAACCAAACCCATAACACTGAATATGAGGCGGGGAGAAAAACCAACAAATGCCACTTGTTTTTGTATCCCCAACATCGAACGTTTCATATTTTCCCCGATCGGTCTGTGTTTTATTATATGTTTAAATAGTATAAAATAATAGCTGTTAATTCTGCCAGAAAGGTTGTGAGATAATGTTCTGCTCTCTCCGTCCCCTCCTATTAGTTCCCTCTGTGTGCTATAGAACACCTCCCTTTATATTATGACACAGCATTGGACAGCACAGGGGCTGAGTGGTTAGCACTTCCGCCTGGCAGCACCGGAGTTGTCGACTCAAATCCCAAACACGGCGCTCCCTGCATGGAGAGTTTATCTTCTCCCTGTACCTGTGTGGGTTTCCTCCGGGTCCTCTGAGTTCCTCCCACCCTACAAGACATGCTCGGAGGTTCATTGACCCAACTATATGTATGAATGTCAGTTAGGGACCGTAGATTAGAAGCTCCTTGGGGGCAGAGACTGGGAGGAGCCTGTGATACTCATGTACATGGGAGGAGCCTATGATACTCATGTACATGGGAGGAGCCTGTGATACTCATGTACATGGGAGGAGCCTGTGATACTCATGTACATGGGAGGAGCCTGTGATACTCATGTACATGGGAGGAGCCTGCGATACTCATGTACATGGGAGGAGCCTGCGATACTCATGTCCATGGGAGGAGCCTGCGATACTCATGTCCATGGGAGGAGCCTGTAATATTTATGTACATGGGAGGAGTCTGTGATACTTATGTACTTGGGAGGAAGGCAAGGACAATCCGCGCTAACCCCTTACTAAACAAAAAAAAATATTTATAATCATGCAACTGAATGCAAACAGTGAATGAAAAGTAATTAATAATAAAAATTAAAAATAAATGAGTGAAAAAACAATGACAGTGCTGCACCTAAATACAAAAGGAACCTAATAATGGGCTTCTAAGAAATGTGCATCAAGGGGAAACAGGTGCGCTACATATATTAAGGAAAAAAATTGCAACAAAATCATAGGTGAAATATAAATCCAAAATACATTCATGTGATAAGTGAGTCTTGTCAGAGGCGTCTGTAGGGGGGGCCAGAGGGGGCCCTGACCCCCCTCAACATTATGCTGTGCCCCACCATGTGCCCCCCCCCCCAAAAAAAAAATGTTTTTTTTTTTTGCTTTTTTTTTTTTTTTCGGGCCGCCCCTGAAGTAACAGTCTCTCCTGAGAGGAAGACCGTCCCCAGTCAGCTCTGCAGGGCATTCCTCCCCCTCCCTCTGCTCGCTGACACTGCATATTGCAAGCGTTCACACAACCACAGCTGTCCGATCTGCTCTTTCCCCTGCATCCTCATTGGCACGGAGAACAGTGAGTTGCAGAAAGGACTCCATGAGCACGGTGGGGGAGGGGGGCCAAAGCCTTCATCTCAGTTACTGAAAAAACAGACTGATTTCTCCCGTCCTTAGGACAGGAGAACCAGCCTGTAAATTCCGAGAGTGGTGACTGCAAGCTGAGCTGAGTGTCAGTCTATGACACTCTTTTACAGCCCAGCGAGTCCAGCCACCCCCCACCCCACTCTCCTCACATACGTGCAGGGAGGAATACAGCTCCTCCTCCTCCTTTCAGTCCCGCCCACACTATCTCGGTGTGCTGTATCTGAAGAGAGGGGATGTGTGTTCAGGAAACATTAAAATCAGCAGCATGTGTGTGAAACTGTGAATGATGCCTGAGATTCTAGCCTGGACCGTGGGTAAGTGTGTGCACTGCAGACTGCCGTACACTGTAATCACTGAACTGCATTATCTCCATCCCTTCTCTCCCCCATCTGTCTCCCTCCCCTCTCCTGTTCTTTCAAGACATTCACAATTTACTTTCTGCAACTGTCACCACAATTTACGATATTCCATTCCATCGCCCCACGACAGCTTATCCGACAGTCATCAGACTACACGACCCATTTCATTTCCCAGAATAACCGAGACAACACAAGCTCTGGTACTGGTTCCAAAATGAATGAATAAATCCTTTAATGGTAACTTAGCTTTCTTATATACAGTACAAGCAAGTTACAGTTAATCACAGGGACAAAGACACACTCCACCCACACATCACACAATGGGGGGCTTCATACACATTATTTTAGTTACTCATTACCCAGACGGTCTGGCTCCGCATTTAGAGGGGTTAATTACTACAGCTTGACAAGTCACATTCCACATCTTAACAGTGTCATTAGCATACACAATAAACAGGTCTTAGGAGCAGACCTAATTAGCACAATGGACACAAAATAGTATTAGCATCACACAATGGAATGTTTAGGAGCAGACTCAATTAACACCTCAAAAGCATGTGTCCCCACATTGAATGAAAACACTCTATTGACCTGTCGGAGTCAGACTTTACCAACTTGTAATATTTAAAGATATCCTGCAAAACATGAATTATCAGTAATGTCCCATCCCATGTAATTTATCATTTCTCAGTCACCCTATGCCCAAAAGGGGCACAGGATGACCCTAGACCCAAGAGTCATTAGTGATGCTGGCACTCGAGTACCCCCCATCCTTCAAAAGTCTCTGGGTATCACGGACCATTCTGTTACACTTTCACTTTGGTAAGTAATATACAGTGCAAATTTCTTTCCTACATCCACAGATTGCAGGAGAGAAACTTGCATGATTCCACCATCAACACAGACAGTGCTGACGGGAATATCCCTCCTGCCCAGCAATTGTATTCTCCCGACAAACAGTGATTCTCACTAGTGGCTATACAGCAACCACTAGTGATAATCATAAGAGAATCTGCTCATTAATGGTTCAAATCTCAGCCAGTTCCTGCTGAACAAGCTGAGATTTAAACTGTCTATGGCTGGTCTTAGCTCTTAGGCAGTTCATACATTGATCACTTTTTTTCATTCAACTATTAGGTTGAATGAAAAAAAAAAAAAAATGATCCAATTCCCCCATCGACACATTATAGGTGGATGGGGGAATCCTCCCAGTGTGGACCAGTGCTGGAATAACCAGAGTTGCTGTCCTGTCCCGGCTATTCACAGCGCTGGTCTCTGTCTCCATGGCAGTGGCGGCAGCACATTGGAACCCAGTGCTGGTTACTTTATGGGGCTGATGTACAGGAGGGCCAGCACAATTTGTTGTTTGAGATGGGCTGGGCATGTTCAAAAATCCACATGCCAGAGCCTGCCAGGAAGCCCACACAGCACAGCGCTAATCCCAGGCAGTGAGACATTTCCCGGTCCGCAGCTCTGCACAGATCAGGAAATGTCTCACTGCCTGTGATTAGCACTGTGGAGTGTTGGCTTCCTGGCGGGATTGGGCATGTGGGATTTCAAACACACCCGAGCCCATCTCTATTGGTTGTAGACAGTTGAGCTCCCTGCAGGTTGCTTAGCAGCAGTGGAGGCTTCTCTGACATGCTGATCGGGATGCAATCCAGGTGATGCTCCCAGTCAAATCCTAGTGTTAAATATCAGAGATTTTATTGATCAAAGCCCACACTTTACAGACATAGAGCCCACACGGCTGCGGAACATACGCTTGATTATATATATATATATATATATATATATATAGTTGAACTATTGATGCTAATAAATACTGTATTTATTAGATCTGACTGGGAGCATTACCTGGATCACATCCCGATCAGCATGTCAACAGAGAAGGTTATACAGCATTACTGCTGCTAGGTGACCAGCTGGGGGCTCAGCTCTCTATAACCAATAGTGCCAGCCTTCCCCTGCATGCATCCGTATTGTCACCAGTACTAGGTCCTAATGGACTGCTGCCGCTGCCAAGGAGACAGATGCCAGACCATCGCTGTCAATAGCAGGGACAGGACAGCTGGGGAACCCCACAGTGGCAGAACACCAGGGCTCGGTGGCAAGACAACCTTTGCAACCCTGAAAGTTCTCCCACTGCTTTGGACCCTTATATTTTCTCGGTGTGCTGGTGACACATAGCTCTTGTTTTCTGCCACACTGGGGGGCCCCAGTATAGAAGGAAGGGAGCTCACTGCAGAACATGTAAAAGGGCCCGTTGTGGGATCGTAGTAAAGGGCCCCAGGATATATAATTGCATTTCATAGTTGGGCCCCCCTACTTTTGTCCCTGTCCCCCCATGTGCCCCCCCTAAATATGAAAGCTGGAGACGCCACTGAGTCCTGTTAAAAAAAAAGACATCCGGGTGATAGTTCGGGTGTAATCTAACTCCTCCGCATTGACTAGATGCATGTAATTAGACTGGCACAATGATTGATAAGCAGAAAACACTTCTCTGGAAATAAATGAATGGATGGATGGCCGCTTACCAGAAAGTTGGACCCCAAAGGGTCGTTCAGGCACTGCAAACAAGGGGGAATCTCACGCTGGGTGGTTGCTCAGGATTATCTCCTCTGTGGGAAATTAGCAGGCACACCTTGTGATATCTCCCACCAATAGTTTCCAGGATACAGACAGCCTTTCCAGATCCAAGGGAGCCTGTGGATATCAAAAATAAAAGGAGGATTTCATAGTGCAGTAGTTTGTTAAAAAAGTTGATACTTTATTCCAATCATACTGACATCTTACAAAACAACTGTCACTTTGCAGATGGCTAGTTACAAACACTGCACTGTTACAAAGTAAGAGTGTAGGGAACAAGTGCTAGTGATTCCAGCTTCGGTTCAGACCGAGCAGCTGGGAGCGTGGTGACGTCGATGATACTCGCTCCCCCCGACGCTGCGTTTCGTCCAAACGGGCTTCTGCGGGGAAAGGAGGCATAGGATCAGACGTCACACTCTTAAATACACATTATCAGACAGGTGACACCGGAAACGTCTTTTAATGCAGAAGTCCTATGCGCCCATTTAGCAAACCATATATTTAACCACTGCTGGGACATATCTCTGTCGCAATAGGAAGAGCATCGCTGTCCCAACTTGTGGAAAAAATATTAGTAATGATAAATAAATAAATATTAGACCATACATACAAATGTATAAAAACCTATATATGAAGGAATAATTGTATACAGGAAATTCATATATATAATTTTTTTTTACAATTCCACATATACCCTACCATAGCCAAAAATATATATAAATATAAATGATCAAATATAAAAATACCAAACAAGCCCAGTATTTAGATGAATTGCGAGATGCAAAAAATGCAGGACTCCCCCCCCCCCCCCCATTTGAAGTAAGGGAGGACCGCATCCCCACATATTAAATCATTAACAGCTTTGCCTAATACTGTAATAATACAAACAATGTATGAATGCAAACTACATAAATACCAATAATTTATTAAAAAATATATAGACTAAGAAATACCAGAATGGAAAAATAAAATGTATAAAAAAGGAAAGGGAATACGAAAAAGAAAGAGGGTGGGATAGGGTTCAAGAAACATTCAGCTGTTGTTGATATAGCAATTTATATCCCACTCAATATTGAGACCCAGAGGGGTGTAGCATTGCATGTCATATAACCAGCGCGTTTCTCTGCACGATATATGGTGTGTCATATCACTCCCTCTCCAATGAATTGTCAGGGTCCCAGTTTCATCAGGCATAGAATTGCGCACCTGCGCGGTAGAACAGCACTACCGCACATGCCTGTGCGCAAATTGTGCGCGCGCATGCGTGGTTTGGCAGAGCGCCGTGCACATGGACGTGCGCACAAGTGTGCACGCACATGGACCCCTCAGAACCAATCAGAGGCCTGACTGTGCTATTTAATGAGCTCTTTCCCTTGGACTGGTTGCTGGTTTGTCATCAGCTACTGTGTGTTCTTCCTGTTGCTGTGACCTTGTTTGACCCGGAACTTCTTGACGACTCTCCTCTCACCCGGAACTTCGGACCTCTTGGCTTACGTACCCTGGATTGCTGCTGTCTCCAGCCCCTGACCCCTGGCCTGAACCTTTGGACTTTCTCTGCCTTCTCCAACCCTTGACCTACAGCTTGTTTCCCGGATTTGTCTCCAGCCCCTGCCCTTGTCTACATGTTCCAGTCAGTAGTTGCCTACTCTTCAGCTGTCATCAGTGATTTACCAACTCTTCAGCTGTCATTAGTGATTTACCTACTCTTCAGCTGTCATCAGTGATTTACCTGCTCAGCTACTACCCACTCCGGTACCGGTGCCTCCTTGTGCCTTTTCCCCTCTGTTCCAATTCCAGAGGGCATACTGCGCTGGGTCGCAAAGGTGAGCCGCCCTCAGCATCTCGGCCTCGGTAAGTACGGTTCCTGATATGTATTTTTTGATTCCCACTACTTCAAGCTGAGAGGGATCCCGGTTGTGATGCTGGGAAAAATGCAATGATACCCTATGTTTCGGGAACCCACTACGTATGTGAGAAAGGTGTTCCCCTATTCTAACCTTAAGGGCCCGGGTGGTCCTTCCAATGTACTGGAGACCACACGGGCACCTCAAAAGGTAGAAATGGAGTCAACTCGCGATGTTACCTGAGATGAGAACACCAAAGTATTAAAGTGGATGTGACCCCAAAAAAAAATAATTTTTTTGATGTCACAATGTAGAGTATAAGATTTCCTATCATCTGTGCCCAGTCTTGCCACACAGAGTTAATCCAACGCTGAGTAAACCTCTTTTAAAGTTCAGTACAAATTAACAGAATTCCAGATAAAAACTTGCCAAATTATAAAGTCCGTTTCTCTGTTTTTGCTTTCAGTAACAGGTTATTTACATATCTAGCTTGGACATGTTTATCATAACAAGAGGTGATCCAAAGTTCATTGTATATTACTAGGATGTGTTATGATGTTATATCACCTCATGTTATGATAAACAAAACATAACATATGATAAACATGTCCTAGCTAGATATGTAAATATCCTCTCACTCAAAAGCAAGAAGAGAGAAAACTGACTTTTTATCTAGGCAGGGTTTTATCTGGAAGGCTGTTCATTATCACTGAACATAAAAGAGGATTTCTCAGATCTGGATTAACTCTGTGTGGCAAGACTGGGCGCAGATGATAGGAAATATTATACTCTACATTGTGACATAATGGTTCTACTAGAAGCACATACCTTGCACCTTTTACATGGGTAAAATCCCTTAAGGTTCCCAAACATGCAAATCTTAGGGGGCGGGTCTACTACACTTGGAGCCAGAAGGTCCTTAAGGTTTTTATTCCTTCTAAACAGGACCTTCGGGCAATCAGGTAGTTGTGGCCCCATGATCCTATCAGATTTGAGCACAGACCAATATTTCTCTATCACCCTCCTAACCCACCAATGTTGGGAAGAAAAAGTGGTCAAAAATTACCATTCAAAAATGCCTTTGTTCCCCTCTGTGTTTCTAGCCTTGGGGGCCAAGAGGTTGTTTCTATCCAACAAACTTATTTCCTCAATGTCCTTTTTCAAAATAGATGTTACATATCCCTTATCTTCAAAACGTGTTTTCAGAATTTGGACTTGTGACTCAAAATCCTCTACCTTATTAGAGCAGTTCCTACGAATCCTGTGGAACTGACCCTTCGGTATGGCCTTGAGCCAATTCGGATTGTGGCCACTATCCCGTGGGATGTAGCCATTTCTATCGGTGTTTTTGAAAAAGGCCCTAGTGAGGAGGGAGTCCAGTTCTTTAAAAATGACCAAGTCCAAAAAATTGACAGATACTGAACTAAATTCATAGGTGAATTGAATTCCCCTGTTGTTATTATTCAAATTGGTCATACACTCTGTCAAAGAGGATACATCACCCTTCCACAAAAAGAAGGCGTCGTCAATGGAACGACGCCAAAACAACAGGCGGGGATCCTCAAGGTAAAATACCTGATCATTCTGCCATAAGGCTATGAATAGCCCAGCGAGGCTGGGGGCAAATTTGGCCCCCATGGTTACGCCGATGCATTGCAAATAAAACTGCCCCATAGTAGAAATAATTGTTTTCCATGGCGAAACACAAAAGTTTCATAACAAATTCTAAAGTGGATGATTTGAGGGAAAGATCTTTCTTCAGAAAATATTCAGCTGCCTTGTACACCAAATCATGGGGGATTATGGTGTATAAGGAGGAAACATCTGCTGTTACCAGCAAGACATCCTCCTCCACTTTCAGGTCTGTAATCTCTTTGATGATCTGCATTGAATCCCTCAAAAATACTGGTATTTTGGTTACAACTGGTTGTAAAAAATGATCGACAAACTTCCCCACACGAGATGTAAGGGAATCGATGCCGCTCACTATGGGGCGGCCCAGGGGTTGAAGGGGATTTTTGTGCACTTTCGGAATGTAGTAAATAATAGGCGTCTTAGGTGCCAAGGGAATCAAGAAGTCACGTTCTTTATCATTTATTATACCCTTCCTGTGTCCTTCCTTTACAATACCTTTTAGGGTCTTTTTATATTTCCCCAAAGGATCATTTCGAAGTACAGTATAGGTACCTCCATCTGACAATAGTGAGTCCATCTCCTTCAGATAGTCGGCCTTTTTAAGTAAAACAATCTCCCCCCCCCTTGTCTGCCGGTCTGATAATTTAATCCTTCCTTTCACACAACTTTTTGATGCCCTCCTCTGTATTCTTTGGTCTGAGTTTTTTGAACTGGACTTTGGATAGATCCTGTAATATTAAATCTTTAAAAACTGTAATACTCGCAGCTGGCTTTGCTGAGGGGTTGAACAAGGAAGCATTTCTGAGTCCTGTCCCTGCCTGGTGGCCAAAGGTACTACTGTTCCTAACAGGGCCATCTTAATAGCATCATGGGCCCCTGGGCAAAGTAATGTTATGGGGCCCCTACAAGCCTTCCCCAATTTACGCACCTACACTCAAGAATGGAAGTACAATATTTTTACTTTACAGCCTGTCACTTGCTACTGTTCCCTGCCACCAGATTCAGCATGTCACTTGCCACTGTCACCTGCCACCAGATTCAGCATGTCACTTGCCACCCATCACCAGGGCCGCTGATAGGGGGGGACCACCAGCCCTCCTGTAGGGGGCCCGGGCAAACAGGGGGTCCGGACAGCAGAGGGAAACATTGTGATCGGATAGAGGGGCAATTACAGAATTACTTCCCTGCACTGATCTTCCTCCGTGTTCTGCCTTCTGATCCCCCCTCTGAGCCCCCTGTCACTGTGCTGCCCCCCCCCCCCCCACGGCACTGCTGGTTTACTGTTTTTTTTTAAAATAAAATTACATTTTAATACATTTTAACATTCTTTAAAAAAATTATATAAAGAAAAAAGTTTAAAGATTTTTAAAAAACATTTTAAAAAGGGCCAATTCACACTGGTTATCTGTTATGTTTGTGTCTGCTAACTAAGGGCCAGATTCAGATAGAATCGCGCAACTTTCCGGCGGCGTAGCGTATCTCATTTACACTACGCCGCCGTAACTTTGAGAGGCAGGTGCCGTATTCACAGAGAACTTGCGGCCAAAGTTACGGCGACGTAGTGTAAATGTGCAGGCGTAAGCCCGCGTAATTCAAAGTAGGCTGGTAGTGGGCGTGTTGTATGTAAACTAATCGTGACCCCACATAAATAACGCGCCAAACAAACTGCACATGCGCCGGCCGTGGACGTATCCCAGTACGCATGCTCCAAAATCACGTCTGAAATATTCATGGATATTGACGTGAACGTAACTTACGCCCAGCCTCATTCCCGAACGACTTACGCAAACGACGTACAATTCTACGCTGTTCCGACGTCCATACTTAAAATGGGCTGCGCCTCATATAGCAGGGGTAACTTTACGCTGGTCGAACGCCTACGTAAACGATGTATATCAATACGACGGGCGCAACTACGTTGGTGAATCGGCGCATGTACCAAATTTGCATATTCGACGCGTAAATCTACGGAAGCGCCACCTAGCGGCCAGCGTACATATGCAGTTAAGTTCAGTATGCAGTATGCAGTTTGCCTAAATTCCAGGGGAAACTGATTCTTTGAATCAGGCGCCGAAATACGACGGCACTCATTCGGGGATACGCCGTCGTAAGTCCTTTCTGAATCTGGCCCTAAGATTTTAGTGTATTTTGTTTGTGAAAATATTGTTTTAATATATTTTTGGGGGGCCCTGTCAGGTAGGCTGTACGGGGCCCCGTGATTTCTAACAGCAGCCCTGCCCATCACGTCACCAGATTCAGCCTGTCACTTGCCACCCATCACGTCACTAGATTTAGCGTGTCACTTGCCACCCATCACGTCACCAGATTCAGTGTGTCACTTGCCACCCATCCCGTTACCAGATTCAGCATGTCACTTCCACCGGTTCCTTGCCACTGATTCCTCTCCAGAAACAAAGCTGCTCTACTGCTGACAGAAGGAGGGGATAGGCAAGAAATAGAGCCCTCTTGTGACAGTGGTGGCTCGAGGGGGAAGGGGGCAGCAGTTTCTTCTCTTCAGACCTGCTCGTCCTTGGCACTTGAGCTTTGGCGCCCCCCTCTGCCTTAGCTTGCTCAGTCACTCAGGGAGGTTTAAGAGAAGTGGTGACAGCCCAGCTTGCAGGCGGAACCCAAGATGCCGCTGCACGCTGGATTGCCTGTGCTCACTCAGCCTGACTCCCTTGTCCCACTGCTAGTGCTATTTGTCCAGCTCTGATGGGGCCAGGGCCTGTGCAAGACCATAGGCAAGACCAGCTACATGCGCCCCCCCTCAAAAAAAAAAAACTTCTGTACCTCTAAAATATAATATCTATACGGTATAGATATAGTCTAGCACAGGCCATGTCTATACCCCCCTGTGATGTTTGTTGCCCCCTCATTGAACTGCCATACACAGCGACCATAGTTGCCAACATTTAAAAAGTATTATTTTTAGAGGACTGGGTGACAGCAGAGGGACTGGGTGACAGCAGAGGCACTGGGTGACAGCAGGGCAGGGGACTGGGCGACTGCAGGGCAGAGGACTGGGCGACTGCAGGGCAGAGGACTGGGCGACTGCAGGGCAGAGGACTGGGCGACTGCAGGGCAGAGGCACTGGGTGACTGCAGGGCAGCAGAGGGACTGGGTGACAGCAGGGCAGAGGACTAGGGGAAAGCAGGGCAGAAGACTAGGGGACAGCAGAGAGACTGGGTGATTGCAGAGCAGAGGGAATGGGTGGCAGCAGGGCAGAGGGACTGGGTGACAGCAGGGCAGAGGGACTGGGTGACAGCAGGGCAGAGGGACTGGGTGACAGCAGGGCAGAGGGACCGGGTGACAGCAGAGGGACTGTGTGACAGCAGGGCAGAGGACTAGGGGAAAGCAGGGCAGAGGACTAGGGGAAAGCAGGGCAGAGGACTAGGGGAAAGCAGAGAGGCTGGGTGATTGCAGGGCAGAGGGAATGGGTGGCAGCAGGGCAGAGGGACTGGGTGACTGAAGGGCAGAGGGACTGGGTGACAGCAGGTCAGAGGGACTGGGTGACAGCAGGTCAGAGGGACTGGGTGGCAGCAGGTCAGAGGGACTGGGTGGCAGCAGAGGGACTGGGTGGCAGCAGGGCAGAGGCCTGGGGGACAGCAGGGCAGAGGACTAGGGGAAAGCAGGGCAGAGGACTAGGGGAAAGCAGGGCAGAGGACTAGGGGAAAGCAGGGCAGAGGACTAGGGGAAAGCAGAGAGACTGGGTGACTGCAGGGCAGAGGGACTGGGTGGCAGCAGAGAGAATGGGTGGCAGCAGGGCAGAGGACTCTGTGACAGCAGGTCAGAGGGACTGGGTGGCAGCAGGGCAGAGGACTGGGTGGCAGCAGGGCAGAGGACTGGGTGGCAGCAGGGCAGAGGGACTGGGTGGCAGCAGAGGGGCTGGGTGACAGCAGGGCAGAGGCCTGGGGGACAGCAGGGCAGCTGGACTAGGGGAAAGCAGGGCAGAGGTCTAGGGGACAGCAGGGAAGAGGACTAGGGGACAGCAGAGAGACTGGGTGACTGCAGGGCAGAGGGACTGGGTGGCAGCAGAGGTAATGGGTGGCAGCAGGGCAGAGGACTGGGTGGCAGCAGGGCAGAGGGACTGGGTGAATGAAGGGCAGAGGGACTGTGTGAATGAAGGGCAGAGGGACTGGGTGAATGAAGGGCAGAGGGACTGGGTGAATGAAGGGCAGAGGGACTGGGTGACTGCAGGGGGACTGGGTGGCAACAGGGCAGAGGGACTGGGTGACTGCAGGGCAGAGGGACTGGGTGGCAGCAGGGCAGAGGGACTGGGTGGCAGCAGGGCAGAGGGACTGGGAGAAATTGGGTGGAAAACTTACACTGAGGACAGTGCTACAGGAAATCCAGATACCATCTTTGTCAGCTAACAGAACTTTTTTACTTCTATGTAAAAAAGTCTAAAGATAGAAGTAATAAAGTTGTCAAAGCTCAAGATGGTGTCTGGTTTTTCCTGTAGCACTGTCCTGAGTGTAAGAAATTGAGCAGAGCAGTTTTCAACCCAATTTCTCTTAGTCCAGTGGCTGCATAGATAATAAAACAGTATATTTAGAGGCTTTTTTTTCTCTTACCTCCATGTTGCTCTGCCCAGAAGGATCATGCGATCATCCCTGAGGGTCGGCCGCTCTGCCCCCCCGTGACATGGCCACACCCCCTCACGAGTCCCAACCATTCACAGTGAAGGAGGCGGGCCAGCCCTGGTCACCAATCAGAGCCCTGAGGCACTGAACAACTCTGCAGCTGGGGGAGGGATCTGTGTACTGGCAGCGTTCCCTCCCCACTCCCCTGCGCGATTCCCGGCCGGCAGCATTCTCTCCCCACCTCTATCTACACCGTTCGCTGTTACACACACTTCTGTAGGTGGCGGCGGCGGCGCACCGGCCCTGGATGGGGCCCTAGGTGAACGTGGGGCCCCTGGGCTGTGCCCGGGCGTGCCCGCTCAGAAAGACGGCCCTGGTTCCTAAGGATAGGATTGGTCATTGGAAATTTTTTGCACATCAAGGAACATCTGAAATTTTCTTAAGGATCTCCTAGGGGCATATTTTATTCCCTGATTCAACATCATTTTTTCAGCTTTGGTTAAGACCTCTCCACTAAGATTAAATACCCCCTCACACGTTAGTTCCTGCTTTTCTTGGGAGTGGCACCGTTGCCCTCCTCCGACTCCTCTCTTAGTCTTCCCTTTTTGTTTTGGCCTCTTCCTTAAATACTTTCCATCTTGTTCCTTAGTGGGACAGGTCCTGCTGGTCCCCCATATGCATCAGGCTGAGAGCGGTAGAACATATCCGTTTGGGTATTGGGACGTGTGGAATAATCCTTTCCGTCCCCATATCCCTGCAGTGGTTCATATCGATTATTGACTGGTAGATCGTAACCCCATGGTATCTGTGGAGGGGGAGGGGCCTCTCCCCTACCTCCTTCCTCATAATAGTTCCCATATTGTCCATTATGATCCACATAAGGGGGAATTTAACTCTAGTGGTAAATGCGTTTTTCTTGTAGTGACTGAGTCCGCACCAAACAGGCATATCTCATTAAGGGCATGGTAGCCCACGTTTATTGAATGAGAACAACAAAATAAAAGTCCACTCAGGAATCCCACGCAGGGGTTTAAACAATATTCACAAGATAACTGAAAAACACCAGCCCACCTGGCTACTCTTCAGCAGCACTGCTGCTATAGTTACAGACAGCCCCGAAGTAGGGGGAACCCAGGCGCAGGGGCCACATGACTGGGGGTACACTGTGTGGAGCGCACACAGGAAGAGGAAATGGCTGGAAAAAAGTCCGGCCGGGGGGCGGGGCTTAGGCACACGAGGAGGGTCACATAAAAGGAGGAGGGGGCGGGGCCAGTCATTCGGGAGTCATCTGCAGTTGTGGTAACAAACAGGCTGTTTTTCCCTCCCTCCCTCCCTGGGGAAGTGTCTGGTATGGGTGTGTGTTTTTCATCATCTTTTTGTTTTTCAGGTGGTCTTGGCATTGGTTTTGCGGCTCCTGAGAATTGGGTGGGGGTGGTATAGAGATATAAGATCGATATACCTTAGATGGTTGGTAGGAGTTGGGGCCTGTCATGGGATGGGCACCTTCCCTATCCGGTTAGGTGGGGGCTACTGGCAATCGGGCTGAAGAGTAAATGAAGGAGGAAGCTATGGTCTCTTGAGCTTATGACGTACGGCTAGAGGCCCGGACACTTTCTGTTGGAGGACAGCCCATTGCCTTGCACTTTTTATTTCCCTTTCTCTCAGGAACCTTTGTGTCTACAGTGTTGTGTCTACAGTGTTGTGTCTACAGTGGTTGGTGTTTGGGTTAATTTATTCAAAAAGAATGTTGGTAAATGTTAAAAAGTTTATACGGTTATATATATTTTAAAATGGTTGTTTAAAAGTTAATTTTATATTTCCCTTTTGGATTTAATAAAGGGGCCTTTGTTGGCCATTTAATCCAGAAGGTGTCGAGTGTTTAATGTAGGTGGTTAAGAGGTGGGTGGTTGGTTATTTAGCAAACACTAGTAGTACACCAGTCATGGTACCTTAAACCAGATCTTCCAGTGTCAGTCTTGGATGCACATCTTTCGGGCTTCTTGGGCACACACAGCTTTGAAGCCCTTTCACGCACACAGTGTCTTGTCCCGCATACAGCGTTTGTCCCGCACACAGCGTTTGTTTTGCAGCCACTGCTCCACACACTTCACCTTCCTCCTCTTATCTGCTCTCCCCAGCCCTTCATTATATGAGCTGTCTGCACCTGGGAAGGCAGCTTGCAGGCTGTCTTTAAAACCTGGACACAGGTTGGAGATCCCATCCCACCCAGATCTCTGAAGGATCTCCAAGCCATAGAGCCCCATGTAGCAATAGAAAAAATATGAGAAAACTGCCAGCGCAGTTTTCTCTGTTTTTGAATTTACGCTCTGCAGCTCTGCAATCTGGCTATATGCAGACCGTGTGTCCATTTCATCATCATTTTTATAGTGACAGAGCCACGCTCTGCCACAGGGTCTATTCTGGGGATACGGATGGGAGTTGGAATATTGAGGATATCTGTTTCCCCTATTACCCCCTTGATTAGGGAGCCTATCCTGGTGCCTAGGGTGTTGGTGCGACCATAGGCGTGCTCAGCCTATTGCATTAGGGTGTGCACCCCAAACAGTGTTGCCAACCGTCCGTATTTTTACGGACAGTTTGTAAAAACTGGCACTTTTTTACCCCATTCATAAATGTCCGTGGTTGCAGGAATGTGCCAGTAGAAATAGCCAAATAGCCGAGATCGGTTCGGCTTGGAAGTGCACATGGAGATTGGAGGCAGGGAGTTATTGGAGGCAGGGGGTGATGGTGGCTGCAGTGGCACCGCAGAGGGGGGTGGAGGCAGGGGGAAATAGAGGCAGGGGGAGTATGGAGGTAGGGGGTGTAAGTGGCAGGGGGTGATTGGAGGCAGGGGGTGTTGGTGGCACCACAGAGCATGAGGGATGGAGACAGGAGTTGTTGGTGGCACCGCAGAGGGCGATGGAGGCAGGGGGTGATTGGAGGCAGGGGGCCTGGGGAAGATTGGAGGCAGAGGGAGATTTGAGGCATAGGAAGATTGGAGGCAGGGGAAGATTGGAGGCAGGGGGAGATTGGAGGCAGGGGGAGAAGATTGGAGGCAGGGGGAGATTGGGGGCAGAGGGCGATGGAGGCAGGGGGTGATTGGAGGCAGGGGGCCTGGGGGAAATTGGAGGCAGGGGGAGATTGTGGAACCGCAGAGGGGGGTGAAGGCAGGGGGTGTTGGTGGCAGAGGGGGTGGAGGCAGGAGGCGATGTGACTAAATAATTTGCCCTTATTATATCGAAAATAACCAAAATATGTTTTTTTTTACCTTAATATCTACCTTAAATCACATTGCTATTTGCCAAACGTACTTGTTTGTAGCCTAACTACTGAAATTTGCATCGAAAAATGTAATTTAGTAACTTTTGTGAAATGGCAGTAAAAATGTGGCTGCGCAAGTAAATTTCGGGTGTCATGCCAGTAAATTTCAATCTGGTAGGTTGGAAACACTGACCCCAAAGCTCAAACACACATGAATGCCACCGCTGTCACAGGGAGGAGGCTCTGGTGGTGTGAGACAGTTGATTGGGAGCATATTACGCTACACCCTAATTACGAGTGTAATGTATTCCTGAAGTTGAACTTAGCCTTTAATATAATGGTGGCATTTACACTGGCCCCTGGCACCCCCCAACCACCCACCTGGTGCTGCCCCTCGATAATGCTAATTCACATGGGGTGATTAGGGTGTGCCCAGGCACACCCGGCACACCCTGTGCGCACGCCTATGGGTGCGACACAGGATAGGTGTTAGAAGTTGCTGGTTTATTCATATGACCGTTGGGTTTCTTTTTGGGGTTTTGGGGTGTTTTATTCCCCCCTTGTCTGCCCAACTCCTGATCTCTAAAACCCACCTTAGGAGTGGGTGGGCCCATACGGGGTCTTATGGTTTCATGGGATGGGGGTACAAAACCAAGATTGGCTGTGTCTCCCATTTCCATAGGATATTCTTTAACAGGACTCACTTATCTCATAAATGTATTTTGGATTTATTTTTTACCTATCACTCTGTTGCAATTTTTTGCCTTAATATATGTAGCGCACCTGTTTCCCCTTGATGCACTGTACATGGGAAGAGCCTGTGATACTTACTTTTATTGCTCCCGGTATAATTTCCAGACTTTGCCCCCTGTGATCCCCTATACCACACCCAGACTGGAGGTAGCAGTAGCAGCCAATCAGGACTATGTGGAAGGTCACATGACAGAGAACATGCTGACAGGAGGAGAGAGCAAAGCGACAATCTGCCATCTTTGGGGGGGAGTTCTTCCTCTGACCTCACTTCTCTCTCTCTGACGCTCAGGACAGATATACATAGAACAGATTTCCCCCCAATATTGATCTTTTATAAATTGATGACTTGATTCCAGAATATAACGATATTGATTTCCTGAAGACGGCGGAATCTCCTGAGCGGCTTGGAAGCGTCTCTGGAGAATATCTTGTTGTTGTTAGTAGTTTGGCTCGGGATGAGCACAGCTGTGGCCCCACATGTTCCAGCCATAAAGAGCGGAGCGCACCGATGCGGGACGGCCAGCTGGGGCGCTTGTCATCTATCCCACGCCAACTGGAAACGTTGCTCGAGACCACTCAAGTGGGGTTGGGGGGTCCATGGGAACCGCTTGAGGCAGCGCTATCTTTGCTATTTCTTTGTTTATTTGTTACCTGGAGATGCTGAGACTGAGAATGTTCACAAGACTCCCAATTCCATGGCACCCAATCCACAAGCTTCTCTGCTCCGTTCCGGTTGGCTCTCAGCTGCTTCTCTGATGAATGCTCTCCTTGCCCGACCCGGTCAGTTTAGGTGGACGGCCATGTCTTGGCAGGTTTTCGGTTGTGCCATACTCTTTCCATTTTCCGATGGTGGATTGAACAGAAGCTCTGTGAGATCTTTAAAGCTTGGGAGATTTTATTATAACCTAACACTGCTTTATACTTCTCCACAACTTTATCCCTGACCTGTCTGGTGTGTTCCTTGGACCTTCATGATGCTGTTTGTTCACTGAGGTTCTCTAACAAAACCTCCGAGGGCTTCACAGAACAGCTGTATTTATACTGAGTTGAAATGGCACAGGTGGGACTCTATTTACTAAATAGGTGACATCTGAGGGCGATTGGTTACTCTAGATTTTAGTTATCAGAGTAAAGGGGGCGCCATACAAACACCCCCCCCCCCCCCCACACACACACACACACATACACTTTTCACATATCTATTTGTATAATTTTCCTTCCACTTCACAATTATGTGACACTTTGTGTTGTGTCTCTCACATAAAATCCCAATAAAATACATTTACGTCATTGGTTGTAACATGACAACATGTGGGTATGAATACTTTTTCCACGCACTGTATATTTTCCCTGTTGCTCGCGGCCTTATTTTTTGTAGTGTTTGTGGTTTTAGTGCTGACCTTTTATATTCAATTTTTCGTTCTTTTGATTAGCTGAATGAAAATTTTCCCGGCCAGCTGACAACAGATAATCCAAACACAATGCGGCTTCCCTGTGTGACATGTAGAGCCCAACCCCCGAGACTTCGGCACGTTCGTTCTCCGGAGCCCGGCCCTCTGTCCTAAGTTGACTCACCATTTCAGGAGGGTCACCTGACTTGGAGAAGCTTAGCTTTGGCTTACTGATCTTTCTGGAGTCCTCTGGAGGTTGCGGATTTTCAGCAAAGCACGTAAAGGACATCTCATTCTCGTGCTGCTGACTTTGAACGACGCCCAAAACGCGTTCTTGTACCAAGGATCCTGTGTCTCGGCTTCAACCGCTCACCGACAAAAGGCGGAAAAATAACCTCCGTTGTGCCAAATATGAGGAGAACGTGCTTGAAATGTCACGAGAACGCGATTAGGACGGGAGAAAGAACATTTCTACCTAATGGGTTATATATAAATAGTAGTGAGAAGATCGTGTCTCCACCACCCACCATAGACATTCACATCCCACCCACCATAGACATTCACCACCCACCATAGACACTCACCTCCCACCCACCACCCACCATAGACATTCACTTCCCACCCACCATAGACATTTAATTTTTCACCCACCATAGACATTCACCTCCCACGCACCACTCACCATAGACATTCACTTCCCACCCACCATAGACATTCACTTCCCACCCACCATAGACATTCACCACCCACCATAGACATTCACCTCCCACCCACCATAGACATTCACCTCCCACCCACCACCCACCATAGACATTCACTTCCCACCCACCATAGACATTCACCTCCCGCCCACCATAGACATTCACCTCCCACCTCCCACCCACCATAGACATTCACCTCCAACCCACCATAGACATTCACTTCCTACCCACCATAGACATTCACCTCCTACAAACTATAGACATTCACCTCCCACCCACCATAGATATTCACCTCCCGTCAACCATAGACATTCATCTCCCACCCACCGTAGACATTCACCTCCCATCCACCGTAGTCATTCACCTCCCATCCACCATAGACATTCACCTCCCACCCACCATAGACATTCACCTCCCACCATAGATATTCACTTCCTACCCGCCCTAGACATTCACCTCCCACCCACCACCCAATAATTTAATAAAGGAGATATTTTAATTTGTAAAGTGACAGTTTCTGCCACTGGTGAAACAATAGTCATGGCAGCGAATGCAGCTACTATGGGGCCTGGGGTAAGAAGGGGGTCCCATTATTATTCTTATTATACAGGATTTATATTGCACCAACAATTTACACAGCACTTTACAATATAAGGGCAGAATGTACAGTACAGTTCAATACAGAAGGTACAGGAGGGCCCGGCTCATATAGCTTACATTCTAAAGGGAGCAGGCGGTGGTACAAAAGGTAATAGCTGCAGGGGATGGTATGATAGAGGTGACTCAGGTAAAAGTGATGGGGGTGGCTCAGGGATAGTTGTTAGGTGGGTGTGGGATAGGCTTCCCTGAATAAATGAGTTTTCAGAGATCTCCTAAAGGTGGACAGGGTAGGGGCTGATCGGACTTCCCTGGGCAGGGAGATCCAGAGGATAGGAGAGGCTCCTGGAGAAGTCCTGAAGGCGAGCATGGGAGGAGGTAACAAGGGGACCTGGGAGGAGCAGAGGGGACGATTGGGGCAATATCTGCAGATGAGGTTGGTGATGTAGCTAGGGGTGATGTTGTGAATAGCCTTGTATGTTGTGGTTAGTATTTTGAATTTTACACGGTGGGGAAGGAGAAGCCAGTGAAGGGATTGGCAGAGAGGAGAAGCAGTCACGGATCGGTTAGTGAGATGTATTAGTCTAGCAGCAGAATTCATAATAGACTGAAGGGGGGAGGAGCCTGTGTAAGGGTCGGCCGGTGAGGAGAGAGTTGCAATAGTCAAGGTAAGAATTAAAATGGTGTGAATAAGTTGCTTTGTGATGTCCATAGTCAGGAAGTGTCAAATTCTGGAGATGTTGCGGAGGGTAAGGTGGGAAGATTTAGCCAGCGATTGAATGTGGGGGCCGAAGGAGAGGTCAGAGTCAAGGACTTTACCCAGCACCCTGGTATGTGTGGAGGGACCAATGGTTGTGCCATTAATCCTAATGGTAAAGTCATGGGGGGGGGGGGGGGCACAGGCAGGAGGAAATATTATAAAGCCCAGTTTTAGAAAGATTGAGTTTGAGAAAGTGGTGTGACAACCAGGAAAGCCATACGGCTTAAAAACATACACACTGTCCATGCTCAAACACACCCATAAGACTCCCCTAGCCATTATTCATTGGTTGTTTGTATAAACTCATCCTGTTGGAAGAATTTCCTGTGTGGAGGTCATTTCCTGTGTGGAGGTCATTTCCTGTGATATAATTTCTCATGGAGGAAGCGATTGGCTGTTGGAGCATCACTTCCTGTTTGGTTTTCTTACGCTTGAATAAAAACGCGGTGCTGGGGAGTGCCCAGAAGAGCATGATGCTGACAACGTACGTACTTGGGGATATATGGGAAATAATTGTCATGGTCAGGGAGAGCATCCATGTTTGAAAGCCATGTGGCTTCCTTTGTTTAGCTTCCAGGTACAAGGGACAGGAAAGCCATACGGCTTAAAAACATACATGCTGTCCTTGCTCAAACACACCCATAGGACTCCCTTAGCCATTATCCATTGGTTGTTTGTATAAACTCATCCTGTTGGAAGGATTTCCTGTGAGGTCATGTGCTGTGTGGAGGTCATGTGCTGTGTGGAGGTCATTTCCTGTGTGGAGGTAATTTCCTGTGTGGAGATCATTTCCTGTGTGGAGGTCATTTCCTGTGAGGTCATTTCCTGTGTGGAGATCATTTCCTGTGTGGAGGTCATTTCCTGTGATGTCATTTCCCATGGAGGAAGCGATTGGCTGTTGGAGCCATCACTTCCTGTTTGTGTTTGCTTTTCTTGTGCTTGAATAAAAACGAAGTGTGGTGCTGGGGAGAGGCCAGAAGAGCATGATGCTGAGAACGTACATACTTGGGCATATACGGGAAATGGAGTGATAGGTAAGATGTATTATATCATTAGACGAAATGTGTGCTTATTAGGGTGACCACATTTCCAAACTACCATTCAGGGACACCCCCCTTCCCAAAAATCAGCTTGTGCTGTAACAAATCACAGCACAGTGAGGCAGGATTTATGATTTCTCCAATCACAAGCAAGGTGCGGGGATTGTGCTCCTCCAAGCATTCCCAGCCAGGACAAGTACCGGTGATGTGGTGGCCTTTTTTAGGGGTATTAATTTGGCTTGGGGGGTTTCATTCCGCGACACTGTATTGTCCTGGAATGAAGGTGCCTGGGACAGACCTGCAAAATGCAGAACTGTCTCGGGCAATCCGGGACACGTGGTCACCCTAGTGCACAGGTGTCAAACACAAGGCCCGCAGGTCGAATCCAGCCCTCCTGGCCATTTCATCTGGCCCTCGCACCTCTACTGCAACTGTGACTACCTCCTTCTTCCTGCCCCCACCTTGTCTCACCAGTCGGCAGCAGAGAGGAGGACAGATCTCATCTGCCAGATCCTGCCCTTCTCTGTGCAGCTGCAGATAGGCTCATGTCTGCCCCCCTCCCCATCTCAGCAGTTGGCAGCAGAGAGGAGGCCAGAACTCCTACTGATCCTGTGCTTCCTACAGATCTAGCCGTAGCACCCCCTGGTCTCCGCCTTCTACTGGTCTCACTATTCAGCTGGCTGTAGACCCTGCACCTTTTGCTTCCCAGCTCTACCCCCAACTTCTTCCCGCCAGCAGCAAAAGGTAAGGGGGGTGAACTGTGATGTAAGAGAGGGTGGGGGACTCTTAACATCTGGTGTAAGGTGGTGTGTGGTGCTCAACTGGCCCTTTTAGGACAACCATAATGCCCATGCAGCCCACGATAAAATAGATTTTGACACCCCTGCCCTGGTGCTTATTAGGACAAGAGATATGGTTTGCGCGCAGCTTACAGCCAAATTTCCATGACAGAAATGATTGGCAATTAGGGTTGAGCTTCGTGTTCGAGTCGAGCCCATGTTCGACTCGAACATCGGCTGTTCGACCGTTCGTCAAAAATCGAACAAAACGGGTTGTACGCGCCAAATTCGAGTGAGGCGCCACGGCCCATAATTCACTGCGGCATTGTGCGCTGATGATTGGCCAAGCATGCACAATAACCCACATGCTTGGCCTATCACAGCGCGCAAAAAACGGAGAGCCATAATTGACCAAAGCCAGGGTGGCTTTGGCCAATTATGGCTCAGGGCTTTAGCACACGCCCCACACTATAAAAGGCCGCAGCACGGCTGCGTGTAGTGTGTTCCGGGCTTGTTACAGATCAGACATAGAGAGAGAGAGAGATTGTCTTTTTTTCTAGCTAGATAGACTAGGCAGGCTAGTTAGTTAAATTTACAGTGTGTAGAGGATATATATTCATCCCAGGAGTTGTACATATACACGTATTTATACACTGTATAGTTTAGTTAGATTAGTTCTTCCTAATCTGTCAGGCAGTTGATTGTGCTAGCTGCAGTGTTCTCACGTGTTGTATTATACACAAAAATCCCTCCAGGGAGCGCTGCAAATATTATAGCAACACAATGGAATGTGAGAATCAGTAAAACCTAAAAAAAGTGCAGCTGTCAACCAAAAAATGGGCAAAGAACATACAAACAACAGAGACAGTGCACAGTGGGTTAAAATTTATAATGACACTTAATAGTCCAAAACACATATAAAAAAAATATAAAAAATTATTTTGCACAGAAGGCATGAATTAAGGAAAAAATATATGTAGTAGAATACCACAGTTCACCTAGAGTCCATAGGGAGAAGCTACCTATAATTGAAGGGTTAAATATCCCGCTGTAAAGGAGTAGCAAAATAGCAGGCCAAAACCGTAGGTAACGGGCTGGAGGGTACAATACCTCTATGGAAAGCTCTCCTCTGGACGGCTATGAGTGGACACTGAATGGATAAGTGTGACAGGAAAGAATACTGCACGGCGGCAGCCAGTCCTCACCGCTGCCGTATAGATGGGCAGAGGTTTAGCCGGTACCGACAGGTCCAGATGGTAGTTCCAAGCCGATGGGAGAGATGACCATTCTCATCCTGTCATAATGTAAGACAGTGAGTAAGCCTGAGCGCAGAGCTGCAAAAGCTTCAAAACAGCCGCGTTACCAGCCAAAATGAAGGGCGGAACTTCCGCAGCGTCACAGGAAGGGGCAAGCTACCCTTTTTTCCTTAATTCATGCCTTCTGTGCAAAATAATTTTTTATATTAATTTTTTATATGTGTTTTGGACTATTAAGTGTCATTATAAATTTTAACCCACTGTGCGCTGTCTCTGTTGTTTGTATCACGTGTTGTATTGCCCGTGTGCTCAATGCACCTAAACCAACTTGCTGTATACTGCAAGTGTGCTCATTACTTTGCAACTAAACCCACTTGGTGGTGCATAGTGCAAATGTGCTCATTACTTTGCAACTAAACCCACTTGGTGGTGCATAGTGCAAGTTTGCTCATTACTTACTTTTCAACTAAACCCACTTGGTGGTGCATAGTGCAACTGCAGTGTTGCTCATCTTACTTTAAAAAAGTAATTAGTTACAGTTACAAATTACTTCTCCGGAAAAGTAATTGCGTTAGTGACTCAGTTACTACATTGGCAAAGTAATTAGTTACTCAGCAAAGTAACTGAATTGTTTTTAATATTCTACAATGCTTTGTTGAGAAGCAGATGACGGGCGCTTGCCATGGAGCAGTGAGTTAATACTCCAAGACAAAAGAATGCCAGATCCTTGAGAGAAGAAAACCGGAAACAAATGGTGATCTTGTGTATATCACAGCCTCGGTGCAACCTTTCCTCCATGTATGTGCAGCTAATAGGACTTAAAACCTGTATCCATCTGCTATATATTACATCCAAATTATAAGCTGGATTAAAATGTATGTTTATAATATACATTCCCTTGACGTTTACAGAATCTGTCATTTAAAATCTTATATTAGGCTTTATTAGAATTTTCTATAGTTTATTGTTTATTATTTTATTTATCTTATATAAGCTTTATTAGATGCAAGGGATCTGGAATGGGGATGTCAGATTTTTCTTTGTTGTCTGATGAAGAGATGAAATCACTGACCAAAAATAACCTGCTGATCATTGGTCTGTATAGGTGTCCTGCACTTACCATGTTGACCACTAGATGTCGCTGTGTACACTGTGTTGTATAGGGAACGTTTGTTCTGTGGAACATTTTGTTCCGGCCATGTGTTCCCCGGATCGTTGATCAGGTTGCACACACAGTGTGTGTGATCGATGTGAGTTGTTCCCTCGGTGATAGGTCAGTGTGAGGCGGGTGGGGCTCATTGTATCCAGGGCTCCTTGCGATTGGGAGTTTTTAGACATGATTCTAAAGCAGAGTTCCACCCATATTTATGTTCACAGCGCCGGCAGAAGCAATTACTCTGCTGCCATCTAGTGGTGGTAGATGTAATTGCAGTAATGTCGCCCAAGTAATGGGAACTGCGTTACTGTGAGGGGAAGAGTAATCAGGTAGATTACTCGTTACCCTCAAAAAGGGGTGCGTTAGGTAACTGCGTTTATTGTAACTCCGTTACTTACAACACTGAGTGCAAGTGTGCTCATTGCTTTGCAACTAAACCCACTTGGTGGTGCATAGTGCAACTGTGCTCATCACTTTGCAACTAAACCCACTTGGTGGTGCATAGTGCAAGTGTGCTCATTACTTTGCAACTAAACCCACTTGGTGGTGCATAGTCCAAGTGTGCTCATTACTTTGCACATAAAGCTACTTGTTGTGTACTGTACGTGTCCTCTGCAGTTTGCACCAGAAGCTACGAGGTGTGTGTACTGCCTTTGACATTATAATGTCTGGAAGGGCAACAAGGAGAGGCAGAGAGTCACGAGGGCAAGCAGGCTCTGCGTCTACAGGCAATAGTGCTGGCCGTGGACACAGTGCATCCTCATCAGCAAGTGGCCATGTGACACGCTCGTCCTTGTTTTCGGCAGCTGGCCGTGTTGAGCCGCAACATGACGAAGACTTGGTAGAGTGGATGACCAAGCCATCCTCATCCTCTCTCACCCATGCTCAGGGTACTTTGTCTGGCAAAGTAGCTGCCAAGGCATCCTCTTCCCTCTGCTCAATGGCATCACTTACTCCTTCCCTAGTCCCACCATGTCCCCCTGAGAAATCCCACAAACTGTTTGAACACAGTGTTGGGTACATGCTACATGAAGATGCGCAGCGTTTTGAAGGCTCCGATGATGGAACACAGATAGAGGAAGGCAGTAATGTGAGCCCAGAGAGAGGGGGTGCCCAAGAAGGACAGCAATCTGGCAGTCATATTCCCTCAGTTGCAGCATACTGCCAGGGTTCCGACAGTGATGAGGAGGGAGGGGGTGATGAGGTCACTGACACTACATGGGTGCCTGATAGGAGAGAGGAGGAGGCACAGGCACATCTTCAAAGAGGCAGGATGCCCTCCAGGGGACAGCTTAAGGGCAGCACACCAACTGCATTACATTGCAGAGCTACGCCTGTGCAGGGCGCTGCTGTGTCTCAGCATTACTGCAAAAGTTCTTTGGTGTGGACCATTGCTATTTGCAACATATGTCTCAAGCATATCTCGCGTGGCCAAAACATCAACCGCTTGGGCACCACATGCTTGACCAGACATATGTCGACCTGCCTTGCAGTTTGTTGGCAAGCATACCTGAAAGACCCACACCAAAGAACAAAGCAGACCTCCCCTTGCCCCTCATCAGCTGGGATCCCCAACCCCACTATACCATCAGTCCTCTCAGAAGCACTGCACTGATATGCCTAAAGGTGAAAATGTAGGTGTGTCTCAACCTAGTAGTACATGCGGGCAATCTACTATCGGTACACTGATGGCAGATTTTACCAGACAAATTTCCCTTGCCCCAGCTGCTGCAGCGCAGAAAGAAGTACTCTCCCAGCCATCCACATGCCCAGCGGTTGAATGCTAGTGTCATGGACAGTCTGGCCCGCTGGCGGGCACATCGGCACGCACGGGCGCGCGCATGCGCGGTAGCGGCGCGCGCATTCGCGGCAGCGGCGCGCGCATTCGCGGCACCATAGCGCGCACGGGAGCGCGCACTAGCGGCGGCGGCGCGCGTGCATGAGGGGACGCCGTTTTGGCGCCAAATCTGGCTTTAAAAGGATCCTGATCCCTGTGCTTCTTGCTGTCCTGTCTACAGCGTCTCTGTGAGCTACCCGCATCTGTGAACCTGATTGAACCTGATCCTGACCACCCGGCTTGTACCTGTTAACCTGTTTGCTGCCTGCCCTGACCTCGGCTTGTCTGACTACCCCTTTGGCTTAATCCTCTGTACTTCTGCTGCCCGCCTGCTGATCGACCCGGACTGGACCTGACCCCGCCTGTACCAACTCTACCTTCTACTGAACCCCTAGCCTGCCAGAGGGCTTACCTGCAGAGACTTGTTCCAGTCGGTACTACGGGACACCTCCCCCGCTTCTGCTGTACTCCTGCCTCCAGCTGCTCGACAGTGAGCTTGGATCTTCAGCCTGCACCAGTCTGTAACGTGACTCCGGGAACTACTGACTCAGCTCACGGGCCCAGCACTCGCCAGTACCAGGCGCTTGTGCGACTCTGTAGTCCCGATCCTCCTGTCTGCACTATCAGGGGTCCCGGGACCAGAGAAGCAAGGGCTGCCGCTCCCTGCACGCCGGGCTCGTACCACCAGGTACGTGACAGTACAGGACAGCCATGACCGAGCCCACGCAGGGAGTGGATCCTATGCAGGAGCTATGCCGGCACCTTGACGGTCTGACCCAAGCCGTCCGAACCTTACAAGAGGGTTACACCCGACTGGAGAACCGAGTCCAGGCCTTGTCCGCCCCAGCTGCCACCTCCGCCACGACAGGCACATCTGCTTCACCTGCTGTAATCATGCTGCCGCCTGAGCCTAAGGTTCCCATGCCAGAAAGATTCACTGGGGAACGAAACAAGTATCGAGCGTTCCAGAACGCCTGCGAACTTTATTTCGCACTCCAGCCACGGACTTTCTCCCTGGAGGCCACCAAGGTGGGATTTGTCATTTCACTTCTGTCCGGAGAGCCACAAGCCTGGGCTCACCGCCTGTTGGAACAGAAAGATGTGTCCCTTGACAACTTGACCACTTTCTTCCAAGCCATGTCCCTACTGTACGAGGACCCTCACCAAACGGCCACCGCAGAAGCCGCCTTACATGCCCTCCAACAGGGACGCAGACCAGCGGAGGATTACGTATCCGAATTCCGTAGATGGAGTTCGGATACGAACTGGAATGACGCGGCCCTTTGCTACCAGTTCCGCCTGGGACTTTCTGAACCATTGAAGGATGAACTTGCTAGGGTGGGTGTCCCTGGAACCCTGGATGCCTTGATCAACTTAACAATCCAAATCGACAGGCGCTTAAGAGAGCGTAGGACTGAAAGGGCCACCGGTCCGTCTCGCCCTACCTGGATGATGCCGCGAGTGCCTACTTACTCGAACCCAGCTCCGCCGGCTCCCACGCCTCCACAGTCTCATGACCTCGCTGAACCTATGCAACTAGGACTTCTTCGCCCTACCCTGACACCTGAAGAACGCCAGCGACGCCGGCTCAACAATCTGTGCCTGTATTGTGGAGGTTCCGGACACTATGTGAGGTAGGCATGTGCAAAAGTGAAAAATTCGTTTCGTTTCGTTTCGTTTCAATTCGTCATTTAATAAATTTCGTTAAGTTAGGTTCGTTACATGTGTTGAATTCGTTTTCGGAATTCGTTCGTTTTCGACCGAATTTCGAAAAATACGGTCGAAATCGAAAATATTTCGACCGTTTTTCGAATTCGTTCGTTTTCGACCGAATTTCGAAAAAATCGGTCGAAATCGAAAATATTTCAACCAGATTAGAAAACAAATAGTCTCTTTTCTAATATAATTTTTTTCGAATTAAATTCGAAAATATTTTTTTTTTTTTTTTTTTTTTTTTTTTTTCGAATTCCGATCGAATTTAGTCCGTGGGTATTCGATTCGGAATTCGAAAAAAAAAATCGATTTCGACCCCTTTTTTTTTTTTTTTTCGAAATTCGGTCGAAAATGAACGAATTCGGAAAACGGTCGAAATTTTTCGTTATTATAGCAATTCGGAAATTCGTATGCATCCGAATGTCCGAATAATGGAAAATTCGTCCGAATTTCGATTCGGAACGAAACGAAATGCACATGCCTAATGTGAGGTCTTGCCCAGTAAAGATCCGTAAGTGCCTGTCCATGTCTACCGTTCGTGCACCTATTGGATCACCCAACCCTACTCACCTGGCTATTTCCGTTCTCTTTCAGCTCCCAGAAGGGAACATCCAGGCCAGCGCTATCCTTGATTCGGGAGCATGTAGCTGTTTCTTGGACCGGACTTTTGCCATCAGACACCAGATCCCTCTTCGCTCCAGAGCCTCGGGACTTTCAGTATACTTAGCGGACGGATCAATCTTGAGATCTGGACCGGTCACCCAAGAAACCCAGCCACTGGCCACAACTATTGCCGGAACCCACCACGAACTACTATGCCTAGATGTGATTGAGTCCCCGCTGTTCCCCATCATTCTGGGCATGCCGTGGCTTCACGCCCACAACCCTCAAATCAACTGGGTCACAGGGGAGATTTACTTCAACTCTCCTTATTGCCTGGAACATTGTCTGCAAGTGCCACCATCAGCCCCCTCTCTGCTCTGTATGGATTCTGATGCGGAGGTCCGTCAAGCTGTCCCAGAGACTTACCATGGCTTTCTAGATGTTTTCAGCAAAAAGGGAGCTGAGACCCTTCCGCCACACAGGGCCTATGACTGTCCCATCGAACTTCTCCCGGGAGCAGAGATCCCTTTCGGCAGGATCTTTCCTCTAACAGAGCTCGAACTGGAAGCCCTAAAGACTTATTTAGACGACAGTCTCCGGAAGGGGTTTATCCGCCCGTCCACTTCACCTGCAGGAGCAGGTATCTTCTTTGTTCAAAAGAAGGACCTCTCTCTCCGCCCCTGTGTGGACTATCGGGAACTTAATAAAGTAACTATCAAAAATCGGTACCCGCTTCCCTTGGTACCCGAATTGTTCCAACGCCTAGGATCTGCAGTAATTTTCACCAAGCTGGATCTTCGTGGGGCCTATAACCTTGTGCGTATCAAGGACGGAGACGAGTGGAAAACCGCTTTTCGCACACGCTTCGGGCACTTTGAATATCTGGTCATGCCCTTTGGTCTCTGTAACGCCCCGGCCACCTTCCAGCACTTCGTAAACGATATCTTCAGGGATTATCTGGACCTTTTCGTTATCGTTTACTTAGATGACATCCTTATCTTTTCTTCTTCGTTGGAAAAACACCGGGAGCACGTCAAGAAGGTGCTCAGACGGCTTCGAGTTCACGGTCTCTATGCTAAACCGGAGAAATGTGAATTCGAGCAGTCAAGCATACAATTTCTGGGACTCATAATTTCAGTAGAAGGTATTCAGATGGATCCCCAGAAGGTTTCCGCAATTCTTGACTGGCCAGCACCCACTGACAAAAAGGGCATTCAGCGCTTCGTTGGTTTTGCCAACTTTTATAGGAAATTTATCAGGGGCTTCTCTACCATCATTTCCCCGATTACCAACCTTACTAAACAGACTGTCCGGTTTCGTTGGTCACCAGAAGCCCAATCGGCCTTTGAAACCCTTAAAGGACTATTCACCTCCGCATCTGTCCTCAGACATCCTGACGCGAGTTTGCCTTACATTTTAGAAGTTGACGCATCCGAAACAGCGGTAGGGGCAGTTCTTTCACAAAGACAGGGTCCTAAGGCCCTCTTACACCCTGTTGCCTTTTTCTCTCGCAAGCTATCAGACGCAGAAAGAAATTATGATGTAGGGGACCGAGAACTATTAGCCATCAAGGCCGCCCTGGAAGAATGGCGGTACCTCTTGGAAGGCGCAGCGCACCCGATCTTGATCTTTACCGATCATAAAAATCTCGAGTATCTGAAGGCCGCCAAGAGATTGAAGCCACGCCAGGCCAGGTGGGCACTATTCTTCACTAGATTCTCGTTCCATATCACGTACAGGCCGGGGTCGAAGAACACCAAGCCTGATGCCCTTTCACGCATGTACGGGGACTCGGAAACCCATGCCCCCCCGGATACCATTCTGTCATCAGGAAACTTTCTGTTACTGCAAGAAGATCTACTAGCCCAAATCAGACAAGCCTCGTCCGGAAACACCTCCTTACTCGGCTCGGACCTACAGCTCAAAGATGGCCTATTGTGGCACCAAGACAAAATCTTCGTGCCGGAAGATCTACGGGTCAAGGTCTTGAACTTGTGCCACGATCATGAGTTGGCAGGTCATTTTGGTGTGCATAAGACATCCGAACTCCTACAACGCACATTCTGGTGGCCCCAACTTTCAAATGACTGCAGGAAATATGTGGAGTCCTGCATTACCTGTATTCAGAACAAAGGAGGCAATTCAAGAGCCTGGGGGTTACTTAAACCACTGCCAGTACCAGAGAAGCCTTGGAGGATGATCTCCATGGACTTCATCGTGGAGCTTCCTCCTTCAGAGTGTTTTACTACCATCTTTGTGGTAGTGGACAGACTGACAAAGATGGCACACTTTCTGCCCATGAAAGGCACACCCTCGGCCCCGGAAACGGCCAAGGTGTTTATTAAAGAGATCGTAAGGCTCCACGGCATCCCGGCGAATATTGTGTCTGATCGTGGAGTACAGTTTACTTCCAGATTCTGGAGGGCTCTCTGTGGATCCCTCAAGATCGGCCTGTCCTTCTCGTCGGCCTATCACCCGCAGTCCAACGGCCAGACGGAGAGAACAAACCAGACTCTGGAGCAGTACCTGCGTTGTTTCTCCTCCTTCTCTCAAGAAGACTGGGTATCCCTGTTGCCGTTGGCTGAATTTGCTTACAATAACTCTGTTCATTCAGCCACCAAACAGTCTCCGTTCTACGCGAATTATGGCTTCCACCCGCTGTTCATGTCCAACTCCGTCCCAGAGTGTTCGGTACCTGCCGTCCAGGAAACACTGCATTTCTTCAACACAAACAATAAGATCTTACAGGAGACAATGACCAAGACTCAACAGTACAACAAAGAAGTATTTGACAAAAAGAGGAGAGGAGAACTTAATTTGGAACCTGGAGACCTAGTATGGCTGTCTACCACGAACCTGAAACTTGCCTGCCCGTCCAAGAAACTGGGTCCCAGATTTGTAGGCCCCTTCCCAGTTAAGAGAAAAATTAATAACGTGGCCTACGAACTGGAATTGCCCGAAACATTCCGCATCCACCCGGTCTTCCATGTTGCCCTCCTCAAGCCTGACGTCTCAGACCCTTTTCCTGGCCGGAACACTGGTCCCCCCGAACCAGTACTAATTGACGGAGAAGAGGAGTTCGAAGTCGAGTCCATCTTGGACTGCAGAAAGAGGCGCAACCAGGTTCAGTACTTAGTGAAATGGAGAGGCTATGGGCCTGAAGACAACTCATGGGAGCCAGAGTGTAATATACATGCGGAGAAGCTGATCCAGTCCTTTAAAAATGCCCACCCACTCAAGTTGGCCCAGTTGGGCATCCGGAGGCTGCCCCTTGGGGGGGGCAATGTCATGGACAGTCTGGCCCGCTGGCGGGCACATCGGCGCGCACGGGCGCGCGCATGCACGGTAGCGGCGCGCGCATTCGCGGCACCATAGCGCGCACGGGAGCGCGCACTAGCGGCGGCGGCGCGCGTGCATGTGGGGACGCCGTTTTGGCGCCAAATCTGGCTTTAAAAGGATCCTGATCCCTGTGCTTCTTGCTGTCCTGTCTACAGCGTCTCTGTGAGCTACCCGCATCTGTGAACCTGATTGAACCTGATCCTGACCACCCGGCTTGTACCTGTTAACCTGTTTGCTGCCTGCCCTGACCTCGGCTTGTCTGACTACCCCTTTGGCTTAATGAATGAATGAATGAATGAAAACTTGTATAGCGCGGCACATGCGAACTGAATCGCCTCTGGGCGCTTGTTGTTCCTGTCTCCTTTGATATCAAAAGAGAAAAGTCTTGACCTTTTTCCTAAATGCTAGGTGGTTCTCCTCCAACCGAATGCTGGTTGGTAAAGCGTTCCATAGTTTGGGACCTTGGATCGCGAATCTCCTTTCTCCCTTGGACTTGAAGTTGGCTTTCGGAACCTGGAGCAGGTTCTGATTCGTGGATCGCAAAACGCGATTGGGATTATGCGCTTTTATTATTTCGCATAAATAAAGGGGGGCATTCCCATGGACACATCTATGTGTAAGACAGAGAGCTTTAAAAGCGATTCTGTCTTTGACTGGCAGCCAATGAAGTGCTCTCAGTGAAGGTGAGATGGATTCCCAGGGTTTTTTCCCAGTCACCAGTCTGGCGGCCGTATTCTGAACGACTTGCAGACGAGCGATTTGGTACTTGGGGAGGCCGAGGTAAAGGGCATTTGCATAATCCAGTCTGGAGTTAACAATTGCTCCCACCACGACCGCTAAATCTTCTTTAGGGATGAACGGAGTGAGTCTGCGTAGTAGGCGCAGCAGATGGTGAGATCCGCTGACTACTGACCCTATTTGTGCGTCCATTGTCATAAAGGAGTCAAAAATGACCCCTAGGCTTTTGACTTTGGCGCTAGGGGTGATGAGCTTGCCCAGAATCGGGGGGGGTCCATGCTGTTGAAAGTTGATTCATACGCTTGGCGTGAAACAGGAGAAGTTCTGTTTTCGCTCCATTGAGTTTAAGATAACTCTTTGTCATCCAGTCCTCTATCAAAGAGAGACATGTCTCTAGATTGAGGTGGTGATCCTGTCTGTTGCAGATGCGGAAATAGAGTTGTGTGTCATCTGCATATGAGTGGTAGAGCAGTTTTTGGCTGCTGATAATCTCAAAGAGAGGACGAAGATATATGTTAAACAGCACTGGTGACAGAGGCGATCCTTGAGGGACTCCGCATGTTACTGTGCGTTTGTCAGACGTGAAAGGTCCTAACTTCACTGTTTGCGATCGGTTTTCCAGAAAAGAGGAGAACCAAGATAGATCGCCTTCTGCGACTCTGGCTACTTCAGCAAGCCGAGTCAGTAACAGATTGTGGTCTACAGTGTCGAACGCGGCACTTAGGTCCAACAGAACTAGAAGACAAGATTCTCCTTCGTCTGCGGCCTTGAGAACATCGTCCCATACTTTCAGTAATGCTGTTTCTGTCCCGTGTCCGGGACGGAAGCCTGATTGCAATGGGTCAAGTAGCTTGTGGGTATCTAGATGCTGTTGCAGCTGTTGTACCACTACTTTTTCCATTATCTTTGAGAGTACGTTGAGGCTAGTTATGGGACGGCGGTGGAGTGGATCCTTGGGGTCCAGGGTGGGTTTCTTCAGGATGGGTTGGATTACACCCTCTTTCAACTGTGAGGGCACTATGCCTTCCAAGAAAGACTGGTTGATAAGCTGCGTGATGGGAGGAGCCAGAATGTCGGCGCATTCCTTCAGCAGTTTAGTGGGGATAACGTCATTTGGCGCTGTGCTATTACGCAGAGTACAAATGACATTCTTAGTGGTCTCGATGGAGATGGGTTCCAGTGCGAACTTACCTGATATAGAAGAATTACTATGGGTGTTGTGTGAGAGGCTGCAGGGGGGGCTGAGGGGGGAATTGTTTTGCTGAATGCTTTCACGGATCACCTCGATTTTATTAATGAAGTAATCCGATAGTTCATTGCAAAATTCTTGTGTGTCCGAGCTGGGGGTTTCAATGCATCCTGGCTTCATGGTCTGGGTGACCATCTTGAAGAGTTCGCGGGGGCGGTTTAGGGCGCCGTTGATAGCCTCCGAAAAATAATTTTTCTTGGCTTGGAAAATTCCTTTGTGGTATTTTCTTGTAGTCGCCTTGTAGATGGATAGGTTTAGCTCTGAAGAACATCTTTTCCAGGCAGATTCGGCCCTTCTGCGTTCTTGCTTCAGTAACGACAGTTGGTTGCTAAACCAGCTGCGGTTGGTTTTCCGGATGCGGGTTCGTCGCTTCGGCGCTACCAAGTCGGCTGACTGTAGCATGGCCGAGTTTATGGCTTCCAATGTTTCAACGGCCGTTTGATGCGGCGGAGTTGTTTCTATTTTTTTCCTTAAAGTGGTTTTGAAGAGTTCCGAGTGGAGTTTCTTCTGACATCTAGTCCAGTGTGTTGTCACTGGATTTGATGTTTTTGTTGCGGGGGGGATTGTGGAAATATTGAAGATAATTGCATGGTGATCTGTCCATGGCAATTTTTCATTTTCCCAAATTTTTATTTCCAGAGCTTGTCTGAAAATAAGATCAAGTGTGTGACCTGAAGCATGTGTGGGCCCACATACTAGTTGCTGCAATCCTAATCCTTCCAGGTGGTCAATACAGGCGTCGGCAATGGGGTCCTGTGAGGAGTTGGCCCAGAGATTGAAATCCCCGAGCAGCAACAGGTGTTTGCTGTTGAGGGTATAAGTGGAGAAGAAATCCGTCCATGATGATAGCAGCTGCGATTTTGGGCCGGGCGGCCTATAGCAGAGCAGAATGTGGACGGTCTCCTTTGAACTTGCTTGAAGTTGTAGAGTAAGGGTTTCCATGAATGGAAGAGGGTTTTGGCGGACTGGTTTGGTGATCGTAAGATGAGTCTTGAGGATCCTCTGTACTTCTGCTGCCCGCCTGCTGATCGACCCGGACTGGACCTGACCCCGCCTGTACCAACTCTACCTTCTACTGAACCCCTAGCCTGCCAGAGGGCTTACCTGCAGAGACTTGTTCCAGTCGGTACTACGGGACACCTCCCCCGCTTCTGCTGTACTCCTGCCTCCAGCTGCTCGACAGTGAGCTTGGATCTTCAGCCTGCACCAGTCTGTAACGTGACTCCGGGAACTACTGACTCAGCTCACGGGCCCAGCACTCGCCAGTACCAGGCGCTTGTGCGACTCTGTAGTCCCGATCCTCCTGTCTGCACTGTCAGGGGTCCCGGGACCAGAGAAGCAAGGGCTGCCGCTCCCTGCACGCCGGGCTCGTACCACCAGGTACGTGACAGCTAGCTTAGCGAAATTGCTAGCACTTCAACTGCTGCCTTTTCAGTTGGTAGATTCTTCCCCCTTCCGTGAGTTTGTGGAATGTGCGGTACCTCAGTGGCAAGTTCCCAAACGCCACTTTTTCTCACGGAAGGCAATTCCGGCTCTCTACCGGCATGTGGAAGGCAATGTTTGGCGGGGCGGTCAGTGGTAAGGTGCATATTACTGCTGATTCATGGTCCAGCAGGCATGGACAGGGATGTTACCTCTCTTTCACGGCGCATTGGGTGACTCTGCTGGCAGCTGGGAAGGACGCAGGGCAAGGTACAGTAGTGTTGGAGGTTGTTCCACCACCACGCCTCCAAAACACTACTACTGGTTGTGACACACCTCTTTCCTCCGCCCCCTCCTCTTCTTCTTCCTCTGTGGCCTCTTCCTGTGCTGATGTGTCCTCGGAACCAGCCGTGCTCCGTAGGCGTACGAGTGGCTACGCAGGAATGCAGGAAAAGAGATGCCATGCGGTGCTAGAGCTGGTGTGCTTGGGAGACAGGAGCCACACTGGGGCAGAGGTTTTGTCAGCTGTTCAGGGGCAGGCTCAGAGGTGGTTGATGCCACGCCAGCTTAAGCCAGGAATGGTGGTAAGTGACAATGGCACCAACCTCCTCTCTGCCCTGCGACAGGGACAACTGACCCATGTGCCCTGTTTTGCTCATGTTCTGAATTTGGTGGTGCAGCGGTTCTTGGGCAGGTACCCGGGTTTACAGGATGTCCTGAAGCAGGCCAGGAAAGTCTGTGTGCATTTCAGAAGGTCATATAATGCCACTGCTTGGCTGACAGATCTCCAAAGGCAATACAACCTGCCCAAGAACCACCTAATCTGTGACATGCCCACCAGATAGAACTCTACTTTGGCCATGCTGCAGCGGCTGCACAGGCAGCAGAGGGCCATCAATGAGTACCTGTGCCAATATGGCAGCAGAACTGGGTCAGGGGAGCTTAGTTTTTTTTCTCCACGCCAGTGGCCCTTGATCAATGATGCATGCAATGTCCTGTCACCATTTGAGGAGGCCACAAGGATGGTGAGCAGTAACAGAGCATGCATCAGTGAGACTGTCCCTCTTATTCACATGTTGGAGCACACACTACGTGGAATAATGAACAGGGCCCTTGAGGCAGAACAGAGGGAGGAAGAGGAGGACTTCCTTACCTCTCAAGGCCCCCTTTATCCAGACAGTGGTCCTGCTTGCCCGCCTAGCACACAGGAAGAGGATGAGGAGGAGGAGGAGGAGGATTGTATCAGCAGCATGGAGGTGGAGCTTTTGACTCAGCATCAGCAACAGTCTTCAAGGGATCAATTACAGTCCCAAGGAACCCATGGAATTACGTAGCTGGGATGAGGTGGCTGCGGATCCTGTCGTCCTCAGTGACCCAAAGGACTCTGCCCCGAATGCCTCAGCAAACCTACGCTGCATGGCCTCCCTGATCCTGCAAAGCCGTGCTATTAAGGAGAGGGATCATTACTGGCTGGCAACTCTCCTTGATCCTCTACGTTACAAGGATAAGGTTGCGGACCTTATCTTGCCATCGCAGAGGGAGCAGAAGATGAAACTTCTTCGGGAGGCCTTGCAGAAAGATCTGTGCAACGCGTTCCCAGAACTTGGGGGATTACCAAATCCTGGTCCTGGACAACGTCTTGCTGAGGCTTCGGTGAGTCACAGAAGGAGCGTTTGAGAAGGTGGCCGTCTGACTGATGCGTTCAGACAATTTTTTAGTCCGCAGCCCCAAGGTATGACCGGTTCCGGCAACCATCGCTAGCATCTGGTTTACATGGTGCGGGAATACCTAGGGGCAAGATCAGACTTGGACACCTTTCCCACCGAAAATCCTCTGGCTTACTGGGTCTTGAGGATGGATCACTGGCCAGAGCTTGCACAGTACGCAATTGAGCTACTGGCTTGTCCTACATCCAGCGTTTTTTCAGCTGCAGGCTTTGTGACCAATCACAGGGTGCGCCTCTCCACCGACTCCGTCGATCGACTGACCTTCATAAAAATGAATCAGGCTTGGATCACCACCAGCTACCAAGCACCTGATGCTGATGTAACTAAATGATTTTTTTTGAGATGCAATAGTTTGCAGCAGGATATTTGCTGCGCTACAACTAGAGTATCTGTGAGGGTTCCAGTGTTGTGGCACCAGCACCAGTGCCTAAGGCCCAATTTTTGTGCCCCTGTTCAACAGGGGCATGTAATTACAATTCTTGATCCAATATTTCACAGCAGGGCGTTCCAGCGCCCACAAAGACTAACTGTGAGGGGTTGCAGTGTTGTTGCAAAACCAACACCTAGGGCTCAAATTTCTGCAGAGTATATACGGCCTACTTTAAAACATCCAACTTGCAAACGACTCCTAGTTGCAAATGGAAGGAGACAACAGGAAGTGAGAAGAAATTTACCCCTAGGAAGGGAAATTCTCTTCTGTAAAAGGTGTCTCGTGTCCACTGATGCTTTATCACCAATCCATATTTCACAAAAAAAAAAATCATTTGTCATTGGGACAGAAAGTGAGGTGCAATCTTCTGAATGGATGCACACAGACAGCAAAACAAATGTTACAGGGGTGATAACCCTTCTCTATGTTTTCAGAAACGCTTAAAAAAAGATTCTATGGCTGAAGCTACACTTTAAAGAAGTACCAGTTGAAAATTACAAACCGATTCTACTTAACAAACCTACAGTCTCTGTCTTGTTTGCACCGCCTGTATACTGCTGTTCAAAGTATATAGAGCCAGAGGGGCTTGTAATGACCTGGGGGGAGGGGGGGGGCGGGGAAACCCATGCTATTTTCTCAGCGATTTGTATCCATATTGCAGGGACCAGACATTACATTAAAGCCGCAAGCAGTTTTAAATTACCTTTTTCTTATAGTATTCTTATTTTGTGCAGGGACTGTACTAAACACATGCCACTACTATAGACACCCAGCAGGTACGATATTTAACCACTTGACCACCGGGCACGTAAACCACCTTAATGACCAGACCAATTTTCATCTTTCGGTGCTCTCACATTTTGAATGACAATAACTCAGTCATACAACATTGTAACCCAATGAATTTTTTGTCATTTTTTTCCCAAAAATATAGCTTTCTTTTGGTGGTATTTGATCACCTCTGCGGTTTTTATTTTTTTCGCTATAAATGAAAAATAACGAAAATTTTGTAAAAAAATTAATTTTTCTTAATTTCTATTATAAAATTTTGCAAAAAAGTTATTTTTTCTTCATAAATTTGGCCTACAATGTATAATGCTACATATCTTTGGTAAAAAAATAAAATAAAAAATTGGATATTATTTAGTCTGGGTGAAAGTTACAGGGTCTACAAGCTATGGTACCAATTACTGAAAATTGATCAATTTGATCACATCTGATGTACTGACAGCCTCTCTCGTTTCTTGAGACCCTAACATGCCAGAAAAGTACAAATACCCCCCAAATTACCCCTTTTTGGAAAGGAAACATTCCAAGGTATTTAGAAAGAGGCATTGTGAGTTTTTTGAAGTTGTCATTTTTTCCAACAATTCTTTGCAAAATCAAGATTATTTTTATTTTTTTCACAAAATGTTCATATTAGCAGGTTATTTCTCACACACAGCATATGCATACCAAAAATTACACCCCAAAACACATTCTTCTATTTCTCCTGAGTATGCCGATACCACATGTGTGAGACTTTTACACAGCGTGGCCACATACAGAGGCCCAACATACAGGGAGCACCATCAGGCATTCTGGAACACCCAGACCGATTCTGACATTCCTCTCCTACATGGAAAAATCATAATTTATGTGCTAGATAATTACATAGAACCCCAAAAAATTATATATGCTTTTTTAGCAAAGACCCTAGAGAATACAATGGCCGTCGTCAACTCAACGGAGCGAAAACAGAACTTCTCCTGTTTCACGCCAAGCATAGGAATCAACCTGCAACAACATGGACACCCCCGCCCATTCTGGGCAAAATCATCTCCCCTAGCGCCAAAGTCAAAAGTCATTTTTGACTCCTATATGACAATGGACGAACAAATAGGGTCAGTAGTCAGCGGATCATACCATCTACTGCGCCTACTACGCAGACTTACTCCTTTCATCCCAAAAGAAGATTTAGCGGTCGTGGTGGGAGCAATTGTTAACTCCAGACTGGACTATGCAAATGCCCTTTACCTCGGACTCCCCAAGTACCAAATCGCTCGTCTGCAAGTCGTTCAGAACACGGCCGCCAGACTTGTGACTGGGAAAAAACCCTGGGAATCCATCTCACCTTCGCTGAGAGCCCTTCACTGGCTGCCAGTTAAAGACAGAATTGCTTTTAAAGCACTCTGTCTTACGCATAGATGTGTCCATGGGAATGCTCCCCATTATTTATGCGAAAAAACAAAAGCCCACAATCCCAATGGCGTTCTGCGATCCACCAAGACTCATCGCTTTTGATATCAAAGGAGACAGGAACAACAAGCGCCCAGAGGCGATTTAGTTTGCATGTGCCGCGCTATATAAGTTTTCATTCATTCATTCATTAACCGTGAGATATGGGGTCAATAAGACCCCACATCTCACCTCTAGGCTGGAAAGCCTGAAAAAAACAAAAAACGATCCTGGCTTCGATCGTAGCGGTAAGTCGGAAGAAGCACCGGAGGGAGAAGGGAGGAAGGACGTCCCATTTTGCCTCCCGTAAGAACAATCAATAGGCGGAACAGCCGATATGATTGTTCTTATGGTGTAGAGAATCGCCGGCTGAAAAAGATGATATCTGAATGATGCCTGTACCTGCAGGCATCATTCAGATATCCCTGCACAAAGTCAAGGCCATCATGACGGCCGGCGGGCGGGAAGTGGTTAAAACGATTTTTTTCCCCAGAGTATTGGCCGGGTATTGCAGAGTATTGTGCGGGGGTATTGCAGAGTATTGTGCGGGGGTATTGCAGAGTATTGGTGCGGGGGTACTGCAGAGTACTGGTGCGGGGGTACTGCAGAGTATTGTGCGGGGGTACTGCAGAGTATTGTACGGGGGTATTGCAGAGTATTGTGCGGGGGTACTGCAGAGTATTGTGCAGGGGTATTGCAGAGTATTGTGCGGGGGGGGGTATTGCACAGTATTGGTGCGGGGGGTATTGCACAGTATTGGTGCGGGGGGTATTGCAGAGTATTGGTGCGGGGGTATTGCAGAGTAGTGGTGCGGGGGTACTGCAGAGTATTGGCGCAGGGGGTATTGCAGAGTATTGGCGCAGGGGGTATTGCAGAGTACTGGCGCAGGGGGTATTGCAGAGTACTGGTGCAGGGGGTATTGCAGAGTATTAGTGCAGGGGGTATTGCAGGGGGTATTGCAGAGTGTATTGCAGAGTATTGGGGCGGGGATTGCAGGTATGGCTGAGCAGGGATGGATGGATCTGTGACTGCAATAGTCACAGATCCAGCCACAGCGTTGCTGACACTCGCACTCCCCCCTCTCACACTGTACCGATCGGTACAGAGAGAGGAGGGAGAAACCGGCGTCGGTTTGTTTACATGTGATCGCTCCGTCATTGGACGGAGTGATCACATGGTAAACAGCCGCTCTTAGCGGCAATTTACCGCGATCCGTGATGCGCCGGGTCCTCTGGACCCGGCGGTCACAGACACTCCCGTGTGCACGCCCCAAGAGTCGCGCGGGGAGCGCGATTCTGGGAGGACGTCCATGGACTATAAGGCGGTGATTAACCTCCCTGACGGTATGATTCTGTCTGCAATTACGTACCAAAAGCGGTACAATTATTTTGCATGAAAATTTGGCATTTTATACTGTAGGCCTGTAATTCTTAGGAATAACTCACTTAAATCTGTCCAAACCAGAGTCTAGTAGACAGTTTGAAACACAAAATCATAAAATTATAATATAATAAAAAACTATAAATAATTATAACAAATGATAATGTAATTATAATAACAATTATTCAATAATGTAATCAAATCAAAATCACTGAAATTTGCTCAGTTGCAGAATTGTCGCTGTCATTACTTTTATTTTTTTATGACAGATTTCCCCACAAATCGCTATCGCTCAATTCTGCAAGTGATTATAATTTATTATCGCTGTTTTCTAGCTGCTCTAAAATCACTTTTGACATAAAGGGACACTTTTGGTTGCTATGGACAATCTACAGTTTGCAGGCACAACAAAAAAATGTTTTTATTATGTAAAAGTACATGTAGGGCACTGGGCAGACCACTAGGGACAAGGGGGGTGTGTATTTTTTACATACAGTACTGTAATCTATAAGATTACAATATACTGTATGTAATGTGTTTGTTTACATTTTTGAATTTCCCGCCAGTCTCCGCCCCCGTGCGTCGTAACGTCGCAGGGAACGGAGATCGGTGGCGCGCGGGCACTGTGTGAATCTAATGGAAGGACGCCACTCGCTCACACAGCGCAGGATGCATCGCTGGATCCAGGGACAAGGTAAGTACAGTAATACCCTGCCTGGAAAAAGGTAAGCCAGCTCGCTGCAGGCTCTGCACATCCACCCCGAGCGTGACTCGGGGGTTACCGATTTTTACATAGAAAATCCACCCCGAGTCATGCTCGGGTTTACCGCTAAGGGGGTTAAGCGGTTAAAGGAATTTTTCTTTTTTTTTGTTCACTTTAAGCATTATTAAAATCGCTGCTCCAGAAAAAATGTTTTTAAAACTTTTTTTCCCATTGATACATGTTCCCTGGGGCAAGACCCGGGTTCTCAAAGACGTTTTCCGACAATAACTTGCATATGGGGCATTAAAATGAGCACTTTTGAATTCGAACATTCGAGTCCCATTGACGTCAATGGGGTTCTAAATGTTTGCGCGAGCGGTCGGTCCGTTTGAAGGTTCTGGTGCGAACCGAACGTGGGGGGGGGGGGTGTTCGGCTCATTCCTATTGGCAATCTTCAATGCAGTAAGCAAGTTGGTGGGTGGAGCCAGTGTGGGGTGAAGTAGGGAATTAAGGGTAGAAAAAAGGTGGCTAGGTTTGGATGAGAGCAGGGATGATCCTAGAGTCACAGACGCCTGGGTGCAGAAATATTTCTGGCGCCCCCACATGGGCTTGGTCATCTTACTCCTCCCTTTTACACATGTTTCTATGGCTATGACTCAAACACAGAGATGCTCCCCTGAGAAGTCTTCATTAGTCTCCCCCATCAGAGCCTCCCAGCACGTGTCCCCCATCAGAGCCCCCCAGCAGTTGCCCCCCCATCAGAGCCCACAGCAGGTGTCCCCCATTAGAGCCCCCCCACATCAGGTGTCCCCATAGATCAGTACTTGTCCAATAGATCCCTGTAGCTCTGGCACGCTGGGAGCAGAAGCACAGTACAGGGGGCAGGGCATACGTGGCATCTCTGGTTACTTGGAGGGTGGCACTCATAGAGCATTTCTGGGAGTGCACGGGATGATTGGCAGCAGCTCCAGCCAACCCAGAAGCCTCTCATCACACCGCCTATGGGAGAGGAGCCGACACACGCAGAGGGGGCGGGCAGACAGGAGACTGCTCCACGCGCACCGGACAGAATTAATTAGTGGAGCCTAGTGCCGGAACGTGTTTTGGTACTAGGCTCCGCTGTGGTACCCAGGCTGGATTCCGGGGGCAGCGGGAGGTATGCGCTCTTGTCAGTTGCCAGCGGAGATAGCAAGCGGGACGGGGAACCGCAGCACCCGCTACATGCGCTCCGACTCTGGACACAGACAAGGAGGAGGGAGGGGAGCACTTTGAAGCTTTGCGCCCCCACCTCAGCAGCGCATGGGTGCGGAGGATTGGCCCTGGATGAGAGGGTTTTGATGGGAGGGGGTGTAGTGTGGAGGCTCATAGCTCATCATCACCATCTTCCCATTCAGTTCTGCACGAGAAAAGCAATCGGAGACAGGCCAGAATGATGGGAATCGTTCTGTTCCATTCCTGAGGTTCTCAGCTCCCTGGGCTGAATACTTCCCATGACAGATTACACACAATTAGATATTTTTTTAATTAAAATCATTTCCATCGGGGAAGAAACAACGTCTTCCCTAAAAAAAAAAGAAAATCTCCTACAAAATGAACGATTCCCCGACTGCTCTGTACTGGAGCCAGACACTCCACATATGGCGCTCCGCGTTCCTCAATAAAATATTAAGGCTGAAATGTAATCTGCTTGTATTGGGCCTTCCCTGCCCCCCTCCATACGAGGGTAACGTGTTCTGTGAGGTGAACTCATCCTGTAAATTATATAATGAAGGGTACTCTGCCTTTGTTTTTAAAAATATAAGTCGAATGCTGAAGAAGACACTTTATCATTTCTTTATCGGAGATAATTAGCTGAATGACCCCCCCCCCCCCAAACAATTAGTGACAATTATTCTCCAATGTGTGCTAAAAGTGACATTACCCTCGGGAAAGGTCCCGGCATCCCTCCGTCATGTAATAAAACTGCCTGAGATGGAGTGAGAGATGACCGGAGCGCGAAGGCGGCAAACTGGACATTTTCCTTAACAGACACATTACTGATCTCTCCAGGGAAAATATGTTCATGTTTTTATAAAGGAAGTCAGGGGTTCCCTCTGGCAGGGGGGCCTAGGGCAATTTCTCGTTTGTCTCCTTATAAATCCGGCACTGGGTAGGGGGCCACTCATAGTAGTAGAGGAAGTACATGGGTAGGGGGGCACTCATAGTGATAGAGGAAGTACATGGGCGGGGGGCACTCATAGTGGTAGAGGAAGTACATGGGTAGGAGCCAAGGGCAGATCCAGAGTCTAGTCTTGGGAGGGGCACTGCCAGAAAATAAGGTGTTGCTTACAGAACTCAATTAGGTGCCCGATGTGTCTGCTGCAATGTTGCAGTACCGCTAAAAAATCAATGATCGCCGCCATTACTAGTAAAAAAATATTCAAATACAGTATAAATGCCATAAATCTATCCCATAGTTTGTAGACGATTGTCAGGGACTGCAGACATGGTACAAGAGATGGTCAGAGAATGCAGACATAATACAGGAGATGGTCAGAGACTGTAGACATGGTACAAGAGATAGTCACAGACTGCAGACATGGTACAAGAGATGGTCACAGACTGCAGACATGGTACAAGAGATGGTCACAGACTGCAGACATGGTACAAGAGATAATGAACAAGTGAGAAAGTGCGCTTAGGAAGAAATGTATTAACCACTTAAGGACCGCCGCATGTACATTTACGTCGGCAGAATGGCACCGACAGGCACATCAACGTATATATACGTTGGTGCCTTGGGGGGGATCGGGGGTCCGATCGGACCCCCCCCCCCGTACATGCGGCGGTCCGCGCGGCTGCAGGAGCGATCCGACAAGTGGGGGCGGCTATCCGTTTTCATCCGCCCCCTCCGGATCGCTCCCAGCCAATGCGCGCGCCCGCCCGCCCTGTCACTTCCTCCTCCTGTGTAAACACAGGAAGGAGGAAGCGACGTGATCTCTCCCTCGGCGTTTGTTTCAAGCGCCGCTGAGGAGAGATCACAACACACCAAGTAAGTCTGCACCAACAGCACCCCCTGTCACAGTGTCACTGAATGCAGTAATCATACATGTATGATTACTGTATTTAGTGTCAGTGTGACAGACAGTGTGACAGTCAGTCAGTGTTAGTGTCAGGGTAGCCCCCCCACCCCCCCAATAAAGTTTTAACCCCTTGATCACTGCCCTAGTTAACCCTTTCACTCCCTATTGCCAGCATCACTAAGCGATCATTTTTCTGATCGCTGTATTAGTGTCGCTGTTCCCGCTAGGTAGCTAATTTTTTTTTAATGCGATTTTTTTTTTTACTAAAGACATGTGGCTAAATAAATTTTGGCCTAAATGTTTGACTAAAATTTAGTTTATTGGTTTTTTATTATAACAAAAAGTAAAAAATATTGATTTTTTTTCAAAAAATGTCGCTCTATTTTTGTATATAGCGCAAAAAATAAAAATCGCAGAGGCGATCAAATACCACCAAAAGAAAGCTCTATTTGTGGGAAAAAAAGGACGCAAATTTTGTTTGGGAGCCACGTCGCACGACCGAGCAATTGTCTGTTAAAGCGACGCAGTGCCGAATCGCAAAAACCCCTTGGGTCATTTGCCAGCGTATTGGTCCGGGTCTTAAGTGGTTAAGGACTGCAGCCCCCCAAAAAAGATACCTCACGAGTGAAGTACCTGAATAAATGGTATGTGTGAAAGGGGTAGTGGCGCTGTCCCACACCCTATAGGTCAAAAGGGTATGAGTGTCAGTGTATTGACTAGTGAGATAGGTGTAAGTTCGTGGTATCGCTGTGGTCCGGTGGGGGAGCACCGGACCACAGCGATACCATGAACTTACACCTTTTTTTGATTAAAATCTACATCTAAGATTACTGCACATCTATCAACGTGATATATGTTTGGATTTTTGCAATTTCATGGACTGTACTTTTTATTTTTATTACTAAGTTTGCACTTTGCACTTTATCACCAAATGTTTATTATTTAATGTTGTTATAATATTGTTGCACTCTATTGTATATTTATCATTTGCAGTACCTATCTCACTAGTCAATAGACTGACATTTATACCCTTTTGACCTATAGGGTGTGGGACAGCGCCACTACCCCTTTCACACATACCATTTATTCAATGCTGTTATAATATTGTTGCACTCTATTGTATATTTATAATTTGCAGTACCTATCTCACTAGTCAATACACTGACACTCATACCCTTTTGACCTATAGGGTGTGGGACAGCGCCACTACCCCTTTCACACATACCATGGTACAAGAGATGGTCAGAGACTGTAGACATGGTACAAGAGATGGTCAGAGACTGCAGACATGATACAAGAGATGGTCAGAGACTGCAGACATGGTACAAGAGATGGTCAGAGACTGCAGACATGGTACAAGAGATGGTCAGAGACTACAGTCCCACTTTTGTATATAAATGCAGTCCCACTTTTGTATATAAATACAGACCCACTTTTGTATATAAATGCAGGCCCACTTTTGTATATACTGTAAATGCAGTCCCACTTTTGTATATAAATTCATGTCCACTTTTGTATATAAATTCAGTCCCACTTTTGTATATGAATGCAGTCCCACTTTTGTATATAAATACAGCCCCACTTTTATATATAAATTCAGTCCTACTTTTGTATATAAGTTCAGTAGTAGTAGAGGAAGTACATGGGTGGGGGGCACTCATAGTGGTAGAGGAAGTACATGGATGGGAGGCACTCCTAGTGGTAGAGGAAGTACATGGGTGGAGGGGCACTCATAGTGGTAGAGGAAGTACATGGGAGGGGGGCACTCATAGTGGTAGAGGTAGTACATGGGAGGGGGACACTCATAGTGGTAGAGGAAGTACATGGGTGGGGGGCACTCATAGTGATAGAGGAAGTACATGGGTGGGGGAACTCCTAATGGTAGAGGAAGTACATGGGTGGGAGGCACTCATAGTGATAGAGGAAGTACATGGGTGGGGAAACTCCTAATGGTAGAGGAAGTACATGGGTGGGGGGCACTCATAGTGGTAGAGGAAGTACATGGGAGGGGGACACTCATAGTGGTAGAGGAAGTACATGGGTGGGGGGCACTCATAGTGATATAGGAAGTACATGGGTGGGGGAATTCCTAATGGTAGAGGAAGTACATAAGTGGGGGGGCACTCATAGTAGTAGGGGAAGTACATGGGTAGGGGGGCACTCATAGTAGTAGAAGGAAGTACATGGGCAGGGGGACACTCATAGTAGTAGATGAAGTACATGGGTAGGGGGGCACTCATAGTAGTAGAGGAAGTACATGGGTGGGGGGTACTCATAGTGGTAGAGGAAGTACCTGGGTGGGGGGGCACTCCTAATCCTTGAGTAATTCATACTATTTTCCCACCTCGGATTATTGATTACAGATTTGCGGAATCGTCTTTTATCCCTCATGAGATGTTTTCCGCCGTTCACAAGAATTGACTTCCCTCTGTCGGGTCTTGGACGGCGATGTGAAGGAATAATCGTGTCTGAAGAAATCCGAAATGCGTTTCCCTTTTAAGATGTTTATTTCCTAATTTGTAAAGAGAGGACCAACGACGTCATCCAGCCGTCCAAACACACAAATCATCTCTCTGTGTGTTGGGGAGATCGGACTTTTGTGTTCCAGATTGCTCTTCGTTGGCCCGCTCTGCCACCGCGCCAATTGGCTTTTATAGAAATGTTTGTTTTTAATGAGTAATTGTTCCTCAGATCCTGCTCCCCTCCCCCGTGATTTATACCATCACTTTTTTTTTTTTTATAGCCATGGAAATCTTTTATGTTTCTCTGGCAAAACAATCGATTGTGTAATTCAGTTCTTTAAATGAAGCCAAACCGTGAATGAGCGACACTACGAACGTTATGGGCACAGTGACACGCGTCCTCAAATGTGTCCTTCCACCTAGCATAGAACAAGGTGAAGAGACTGAATGGGGAACAGGCCGTCCAATCAGGAAAACTAGACCAAGAAATCAGATCTATATGAATAGGTCTGTTTTGGGGACGAAACGCGTTGGCAGGGAGTGTGTTGTACATCTGGATTAATAAATGTATCTTGGTCTTGGGACATTTGGAGCGCAGACTCCTTCTTTGTCTTGTGGTCGATCGTTCTGTGGTGCAGGAACAAGCTCTTAATGTGGCAGTACACCAGGTAAAGAAGTCGGTGGGATTTTAGGAACAGTGTCAGCCCTTTTCTTATCCAATCAAGAGCTTGAGACGACCCGCTGAGGAACAGGTTCTCCAATCAGGAGCCTGGGACAATTTAAGAACAGATCACACTGTCAGTAGCCCAGGATAGTCCAACCAAAGACCTTCTACTGAACCTGACAGGTCATCAAGTCTGGAGAATGAAAAACAATCAAATCATAGACTCCAATGCCAAACAAGTCATCCATTCAGAAGTCTAAGATAATCTCAATACCCGCTACCAAACAGAATCTGAACCCTGGAGCCCGGGACCACCTGAGAACACATTCCTGCAAAACGAGCCATTCAATCAGGAACCGAGTATGATCTCACCACAGACCCGTCATTACCAAATGTTCATCCAATCTAAAGCCCAAGACAAGTTAGGGAAAAACTTGCTGCGGAATAGATCATCCAATCCAGTGGCGACCCGTTACATTAGGGGCGCCGCCCTCCCTATTCATGCTTCCGGCCTCTTAATCTACATGTGGGGTGCCAGGCGCATGGATTCCAATCAGGGTTTTTTTTTTTAAAGCTTGTGATTAAAGACAGAGGCTCTAATTGGCTTAAAAAAAGGGTGTGCTCGGGGCTTAGAGCACTGCGTCCTGAACCCACCCAGTTGTGTGACAACAGGCCCCTCTCTTTCTCTAACTTTCACCCCCTTTCTCTCTCACTCCCCCTCTCTCTCACTCCTCTCTCTCTCTCACTCCCCCTCTCTCTCTCACTCCCCCTCTCTCTCTCACTCCCCTCTCTGTCACTCCCCCTCTCTCTCACTCCCCCTTCTCTCTCACTCCTCTCTCTCTCACTCCCCCCTCTCTCTCACTCCCCTCTTTCTCTCTTGCCTCCACCCTCTCTCCCCCTCTCTCTCCCTCCTTCCTAGCTCTCACCCCTCACCCCTCTTTTTCTCACTCCCCTCTCCCGCTCACCCCTCTCTGTCACCCTCACCCCCCTCTTTCGCTCACTCCCCTCTCTTACTCACCCCCTCTCTATCTTACCCCTCTCGCTCTATCTCACCCCCTCTCTCCCCTCTCTCTCTCCTACCCCCTCTGTCTATCTCACTCCCCTCTCTCTCACACTGCATCCTGAGCCCACCCAGTTGTGTGACATTAGGCCCCTCTTTTTCTCTAACTTTCTCCCCCTTTCACTCTCTCTCACTCCCCTCTTTCTTTCTTGCCCCCTCCCACACACACACACACACACCTCTCCTCTCTCTCTCTTACCCCCTCTCTCTCAAGTTCACCCCCTCTTTCTCTCACCCCCTCTCTTTCAATCTCACCCCTCTCTATCTCACCTGCTCTCTCCCTCTCTCACCCCCTCTCTTTAACTCACCCCCCTTCTCTCTCTCTCACTGCGTTCTGATCCCACCCAGTTGTGTGACAATAGGCCCCTCTATTTCTCTAACTTTCATCTCCTCTCACTCCTATCTCTCTCTCTTTCTTTATCTCACCCTCTCGCTTGATCTCACCCCCTCTCTCACCCACTCTCTCTTTATCTCACCCACCTCCCTCTCTCACCCACTCTATCTTTATCTCAACTTCTCTCTTTCCATCTTACCCCCTCTCTCTCTCTCTCTCACCCTCTCTTACCCCCTCTCTCTCACCCACACTCTCTCTCTCTCTCCTTCTCTCGCCCCTCTCTCTTTATCTCACCCCACTCTCTCTTTATCTCACCCCTCTCTCTTTCTACCTCACCCCCATCTCTCTGTCTTGCTGCATCCTGAGCCCACCCAGTTTTGTGACAACAGCGAATTCATTCGCTATTGTCACACTGATTCTCCTTCCAGCCAATCATGAAACGGGTCCTGAGACCTGTCACCTGATTGGCTGAAAGGACAGGCGATCCTAAGAGGAGGAGGAGGAGGAGGAGGGAGGAAACACACTCCCCTCTCGCTCACCCCCTCTCCCCCCTCTCTCTTACCCTCACGCCCTCTTTCTCTCACTTCCTCTCTCTGTATCCCTTACTCCCTCTCTTTATCACACCCCCTCTCTATCTTTCTCACCCCTCTCTCTTTCTCACTCCCCTCTCTTTACCCCCTCTCTCTTTATCTCACCCCCTCTCTCTTTATCTCACCCCGTCTCTATCTTTCTCACCCCCTCTCTATCTTTCTCATCCCCCTCTCTATCTTTCTCACCCCCTTTCTATCTTTCTTTTCACCCCCTTTCTATCTTTCTCACCCCCTCTCTATCTTTCTCACCCCTCTCCATCTTTCTTACTCCCTCTCTATCTTTCTAACCCCCTCTCTCTTTATCTCACCCCCTCTCCCCCTCTCTCTTACCCTCACCCCCTCTTTCTCTCACTTCCTCCTCTCTCTATCCCTCACTCCCCTCTCTTTATCACACCCCCTCTCTATCTTTCTCACCCCCCTCTCTATCTTTCTCACCCCCCTCTCTATCTTTCTCACCCCCTCTCTATCTTTCTCACCCCCTCTCTCTTTATCTCACCCTCTCTCTATCTCTCTCACCCCCTCTATATCTCTCTCACCCCCTCTCTATCTTTCTCACCCCTCCCTATCTTTCTCACCCCCTCTCTATCTCTTTCACCCCTCTCTATCTTTCTCACCCCCTCTCTATCTTTCTCACCCCCTCTCTATCTCTCCCGTCCCCTCTCTATCTCTCTTGCCCCCTCTCTATCTCTCTCACCCCTCTCTATCTTTCTCACCCCCTCTCTATCTTTCTCACCCCCTCTCTCTTTATCTCACCCCCTCCCTCTCTCACCCCCCTCTCTCTCTGTCTCACTGCATCCTGAGCCCACCCAGTTGTGTGACAATAGTGAATAAATATTCGCTATTGTCACACTGATTCTCCTCCCAGCTAATCAGGAAGCTGGTCCTGAGATCCGTCACCTGATTGGCTGAAAGGACAGGCTATCCTATTGGCCGCCTAGGAGGAGGAGGCGGGAGGAGGAGACACGCGACATGCCGTCCGCTGAAAGATTCACTGCTTGAGAACAGCAGCATATGGTGCAGAGATCTCTGTGAGATATAATAAAGATCGAATAGTAGGATTCTCTGATCGGATGAAGATTTGACCTCATTTGACTCCCATGGCCTCTGTCTGACAAAATTAATATGATTGGCTGAGCCTGAGAGAAGGGTAATAAGTCGGCGGACCCTCCATGTTTATGTCGCCGGCTCAATCCTTTCTAGTTCGCTCCATTTTTAGATGCATTGGTGGCGATCAAATCCAAGAAAACGTTTGAATAATTATTATTTTTTTGTATGAAATGAAACAAAACGCGCTTCTCCTCGTCCCGTGAACTGTAAACACGGATTATTAGACCCGGCGGTGGTCATCCTTGCAGCACCTGATTGGTAGAGACATTTGGCATCTTTGTTGCTTGGGACACTGTGCCTATTGCTGCAGAATGGAATGTACCAAGGGGGACCGTTCCACTCCCTGGCAATAAACAACTTCCCAGTACCAAAGGAATTCAAAAGATGTTTGAAAAAAAAAAAAGAAAAAAAATTAACTTAAAAAAAAAAAATAATAATAATAATAATCCTGTTCTTAATGTCGGCTACCAATCCAGATTTCGAAATCATTTAAAGAGACGATGACGCGTTATTCTGAATAAAGGGCCGAGCTCGGCTGCGCCATCAGAGTCGGTGTAGCCGGCTGTGGTGGTGAGATCAGAGTGCTGGTACCCGAGTCTCAGCCAGGAGGTTCCACTAAAAAAAAAAAAAAAAAATTGAAAGATATCTAAACCCCAAAAGAAGAATGTCATACTTGTAAATTGCCAGTCCTTGGTGGCTGCATTAGTCTTCATTTTTCAGGCTAAGCACATTTTCATCCTGTGAAAGTTGCCTTTAGAGGGTGTGCCGGGTGTGCCTGGGCACACCCTAATCACCCTGGGCGCCAGTGTATTATTCAATGTACAGAAATGTGCTCCTCGGGGAGACCAGCCTGAGGCCATGATTGTGAGTAGCAGGTACACCGATCAACCCCCCTTCTTCTCTCACCTCTCCCCTCACCCCCTCTTTTTCTCAAAACTTTCACCCCCTCTCTCCTCTCTCTCTTCTTTCTCTCTCTGCCCCCCACAACCCTCTCTCTCTCTTCTCCCTCTGTTTCACTCCCTCTCTCTCTCTCTCTCTCTCTCTCTCCCTAACGCCCCTCTCTCGCTCTCCCCCTCTTTCACCCTCACCCCCTCTCTTTCTGTTCACCCCTCTCTTTCTGTCATCCCTCTCTCTCTCAATCCCCCCACTTTCTCTCCACCATCTCTTTCTCACCTTCTTTCTCTATCTCACCCTTCTCTCTCTATCTCACCCTTCTCTCTCTCTATCTCACCTCTCTATCTCACTACCTTTCTCTCTCAACCCCTCTCTCTCTCTATCTCACCGCCTTCTGCCTCTCACCCCTCCTCTCTCTCTCTCATCCCTCTCTTTATTTATCTACCCTCTCTCTCTCTCTCTCAATCCCCCCTCTCTCTCAGCGCCACCTCAGACTCACTCCCCCTCTCTCTTTCACAAATCTTCTGCAATACATGATATAATTTCTTTGTCACCCTATGGCCCTAGTGGACATAAGGTGACCTAGACATAGGAGAATCTCAGTCTGTCACGGTTCAATCGTTACATCTCTCCCCTTTCGGTGGGAGACGGACACAGGTGGAACCCCAAACGGGTTGACTCCGAAGTCCGTCAGTAGTTCCAGTCCTCCAATGCTGGTATCCATACTGTACCCCC